>CALNHX010004905.1:0-117586 GCA_940337035.1 Agriotes lineatus | reverse complement strand
CTGCCCTCGTATTAAAGGTTGATAGTATGTTATTTTCAACTATTTGCATTAATAAGATGTTACTAATTGTAATTATAAGGTTTATAATTGATAAATAGTTTAATTAGTACTATTAGTGAAATGAATATGCCGGCTATGGCTATCATGTCACATCACATAAATAGGTTTTGTGTGGTAACGCTTCGTACTGTAAGACAAAGTATGAAAGTATGTATTATTAAATGCAGCTGTCTTGCTATAAAACGGCCAAAACCATTTGACAGCTATAGCTGCAATGTCAATACTTGAATTTTACACATGACGGTTGGGCTGTCCTGTCCATCAGTTTGTTCACTGGTATTAGGAATTTTAATAATGTTGTGTAGGTGAAATTACTTTTTATAGTGTATTTATAGAAATTACCAAATTCCAAGTCGTACTTTTTGTATTCAAAAGTGAAGAAGAATTTAAAAAAAATTACACTTTTTTTAGGGTTTCATGCATTACATTTGCATTGTATAATGAATCATATTCTCCCTATTTTTGTAATATTTTACAACTTTACTATTTATGTTGGAATTTTATGATGGTGATATTTCTTTCTTCAGATTTTTTAAATCGTACCATAAAATTACTTATAAGTTTTCAAAAACATTGATGTTAATAAATCATGAAAGGTTAATAATATCTTTTCATCATTTTTAGCACTATATTATTACGCCATGAGAACATCCTCGGTTATATCGGCTCTGATATGACATCACGGAATTCATGCACCCAGTTGTGGCTGGTAACGCATTACCATTCGTTGGGAAGTCTGTATGACCACCTAAATCGCACTACGCTCACACATCATCAACTGCTTAGGATATGTCTCTCCATCTCACATGGTTTAGTACATCTTCACACAGAAATTTTTGGCAGTCAGGTAAATAGTTGTATACCTGCACATAATTACAGATTTATTCTAAATATGTAAATAGGGTAAACCTGCAATAGCCCATCGAGATATTAAAAGTAAGAACATCTTAGTGAAAAGTAATGGTGTTTGCTGCATAGCTGACTTTGGATTGGCCGTCACTCATGTCCAAGCTACCGATCAGCTCGACGTAGGTTCAAATCCACGTGTTGGAACGAAGAGGTATATGAGCCCCGAAGTTCTAGAAGAAACGTAAGTTTACGATGCTTTTGTTTGTATATTTCTTACTTATTACTATTGTCTATGAAGGATAAGAATGGACTGTTTCGATGCCTATCGGCGGGTGGATATCTATGCATTGGGCCTAGTGTTTTGGGAAGTGTGTCGTCGGACGGTTAGTAATGGTATCGCTGAAGATTATAAACCACCTTTTCATGACGTAGTACCTAGTGATCCCAGCTTTGAAGATATGAAAAAAGTAGTGTGCGTTGACCAGCAGCGGCCAAATATACCTAACCGATGGGCTAGTGATCCTGTAAGTACTTTTATTATAATTTTATTGAAGTGCGGTTGTTTGTGTATGTTTACTTATAAGGGGATAGTTTAGTAATTAAACAAGCCCTGTAGAGGACATTTGCATTGGGCTAGTGACCCATCGATCACAAAGCTATAGAAACTTCAGTAGTACGGAAACCCTAAGAGAGAGATAGAGGAGGAGCAGTATCTGGAGCTCTGCATATAGTCTTATTACAAGATAGTGCCTGTTCGCCACCAAACACTGTTAGGTTCAGTTCATTTTATCTTACTGTAGTGGCTTTTGATGTACTTAACGTAATTGTTCATTATTCACAAGTAGCATGTTTCATTATGTATTGTTACTAATTCTATGACGATTGACAATTTTATTGTACAGAAGTTGCTACTGCAAAATAAAATGTGGTGTATCACACATGAGTGAAATGCCATTATACGTTCGTCAGAATTAACAAACAAAAATCTTACTTGCGTATGATGACTTATTTCTGTCACTTATAATATTATTCTGGCGCCAGCGTAGTTCAATGATTAGAGCATTGGACTGCGGTGCGGAAGTCTGGAGTTCAAATCCCAGATCGATGCCTGGAGGGCGGCCTACCAGTCGCTTTAAATAATCGGGTACCTGCGTTCGAAAGAACAATGGGTAATAATGCGGTTGTCTAATGCGTGATGCTCACTACTTCACCACGTATCATGAATTTGACACGCGACAGCCGGGTGTGATAGCGAGGATATGGAAACTCTGACCTTCCGCCTTGCAGGCCAGCTCCTTCATGGGGTGTTAGTGCCGCACCATTAGTATAATATTATTTTATCATCTACTATCGACTTTCTTAAATGAGAAGTGAAATATCTGAGGATCCTAGTTTTTTAACACAAATAAAGGAACAGTTGCCAAGATTTTTATTGAAAAAATAGACAGAATATATTTATTTATTAATGATAAAAGTTATAATTCAATTTTAACAATTAAATAAATATATTGATTGAAGATTTATTAGTTTTTGAAATCACAATTATAGTAGAAGATAAAAGAAGTCACGTAATGGAGCCCAATATCATCTCGGTTTATAGGGCATAGAAATAAATATGGGAGTAAAACTAGTAATAATCCAGTTACATGCTTCAATACAAGGAACAAAAGATAAACATAAAAAAAATTCAGACCGCATAGTAATAAACAGAGACAGCTCCAGAATAGGGAAAGACATACAAAGGGGACAAGGAAGTATGGGAAAATATGGAGAAAAAGGAAGAAACAGCAATAGCCTAAAAATGATAAACTTTTATATTATTAGTATTATTAGTGCCTTTATTAATTTTGTTTTCAACTAGAAAAAAAACATTCATATCTGAGGTGAAGTTCAGCCTAGGCGCTTTGTCAGCCCCACTGCTTTTCTACGTAACCCCTTTTCGCACAATATTCGTGACAAAAAAAATTATTAGTAGAAGTGAATTGAATAATAATTATAAAATTATTAAAAAATCAACAAAAAAAAACGAGTTCTTTCGACAGTTAAGTAAAACAAAATGGCTCTTGTAACTGCAGATAGGACATTACACATTCAGACAGGATGTAATGTGCTTTGACGAAGTTTCATTTTCAGTAACTTACTTTTAAAATATTTAATATTAGAAGATTTGAGATCTAAGGGTAGTGAATTATATTTATTAACAATTTGGTATGTAAACGACAGCTTAAACATCTCGGTACGATAAATAGGTGGGGTCAATAACCCCTTAAATCTCAAATTTAAAGTATGTACATCTGTACGATGAATAATTTTATTGTAGAGATACTTTGGCTTTGTATTTAAAATAATTTTGTGATATAAACATATGACAGCAGCATATAGACTTAATAAGTGGTAACTCAACTTGCGAGCAAGACATATACTACACCTTATGAAGACATAGTAAGAAACCTACAAAGTGCAATAAATTATATAACATACATACATACAACTATAAAAGAACAAGGTGTTGGAATGAAGAATTAAAACAAAAGCGAAAACGAAAGAAAATTGTATTGAAAAATGTTTACTGAGAACAAAAGAAGACAAGGTAAAATACATTAAAACAAGAAACGGCACTACAAAAATTTAAAAAAGTTGGGAGGTATTTAAAGAGGAAATACAGCACCTAAATGAGAAAGATAACAGAAGATTCTGTAATATGGTTAAATTCTTTTAAAAAACGAAGAAACAAGAACATAAAAAGCATGAAAACCAAGAATGGATATTACACGGTATTGGGAAACAGTAAAAATCTTGAGAAACTACTATGAAGAAAAATTCTCTAGAATTCAAATATGGAAAGAGAAGGAAGGGAAACAACGTAAAGTAAAGAAGAAATATAACATGAAGCTTCAGAAATACATGTAGAAGTCAAGAACCCAATAAAAGAAGTGAAAACAGGGAAAGTCACATTACCAAACCAGAAGTATTTAAATACGCAGGACATAGAAAGAACGAACAATCCCAAAAAACTGGGAAACAAACGCAATGATTCCCGTCCACAAGAAAGAACTTTACACAGCCTGTGTTAATTACAGAGCTATATGCCTAGCGCCAGTAGCCATTAAGATACGAGTTGAATGACGAGAACTTTGAATTTCCCGCGCCGGCGTTTTCGATTGAGCCCAGCCGTATTTTCTTATATTGCTACTACTGTCTGTGATGTACATGTCAATTGTCAGCCATATTGTGCACACAGTTTGTGTTTGGTAGCCAAGTGTTGACGACGAAGTACAGTATGCTTGGTGATTTTTGTATTGTGAAAATGATGGAACAAAGAATTTGTATCAACTTTTGCATTAAAAGTGGAATAAAGTACAGTGAAGTGGTGCAAATGTTGGAGGAGGCTTTTGGCGAGGATGCTATGTTGAAACAAAGAGGCCCTGAAGACAATGACGATGACAGTGTTGGGCGTCCTAGTACATCGGTAATGTGAAAAAAATTAGGAATATTGTGCTTAGTAATCGCCGAATTACTAAGGGAGACTGCTGAGGAAGTTGGTATGTCATACAGCTCATGCAAAGCAATTTTTACTAAAGTTTTGGGCATGAAACGAGTGGCAGCCAAATTTGTTCCAAAATTGTTAAATTTTCAAATAAGCAGCATCGCAAAAACACACCAGGCACTATATTCACCAGATATTGCTCTCTGCGACTTTTTCTTGTTCTTGAAAATGAAGAGAACATTGAAAGGACAATGTTTTGCGTACATAAAGGAGATAAAGACAAAATCGATGAGTGAGCTAAAGGCGATAGCAAAAAGTATGGTCCAAAAATATTTTGCTGATTGGAAACAGACTACTCACACAAACAAATACAGGGTGTCCAAAAAATGGCGGATTAACTCTACGGTGCGTTACTGAGGGATGCCTTATGAACCCTGGAAAAATAAGAAAAAAAATCCCTGGGCCGTATTTTTCGAAATATTTCGAAATTAATAAAAATAAATCTGGCAACATTGATACTGCAACAATTTCTCAATCAAAAATGTATCCATAGTAAGTTGTTAATATGTTGGTGACACTGTAAGTCTATGTCAAATTCGAGGTTAGTAGGTTAGGTTTTGCGTCAGTTTTGACACAAACTGTCGCAAAACCTAACCTGCTAACATCGAATTTGACATGAACTTACAGTGCCACCAACATATTATTCATACAACAAATATTTCAATGCCAAGCTTGATTTCGTATATTATTATTGTACAAAGCCTGTTTGCCATATTTAGTAATTGACAAACTCAACAGGAAATCAGTTTTTTAAAATACTTAAATATTGAAAACAAGAATATTAAAAAAACATATTTTAATAAGTCCCAGATATATTTGACACTATAATTATACACTAGTTATTTAAATAAATGGATTTTATTATCCACCTTTGACCAGAAATATTTCGAAAAATACGGCCCAGGGAATTTTTTTCATATTTTTCCATGGTTCATTAGGCATCCCCAAGTAACGCACTGTAGAGTTAATCCGCCATTTTTTGGACACCCTGTATAGGATACTTGTATATACTTTGAACCAGTAAATTTGGAACAACTAATATACGCAGAGTAGGGTTTTTAGTTCCGGGGTCTGGTCTCGGGACAGTCCCGGGATTCTACCACAAAAACCGAGTCCCGGGACCACAGCCAGCCCAGGCAAAGTCCCGGGACCATGTCAACATACGTTCGCATACTCGATATCAGAGAATTATGAGGGATATTCACCGGCGTCCGGCGTATCACTCATGCCCATTGCACATTCTGCATTATTTGCGTTTTGCGTAGGCAGGAGAGGTATTATTTTCGGTAGGTTAGAATTAAATCTGTGTGTTGTTTCAGCCACATTTGCATATCTTCTTCTATTTATTTATTTGTCTGTTTCTTTTGTTGGATTTAGATATATTTTACGCGTAGTGGTGTGCGTACGTAGTAACAGTAAAGTCACTAAATTTGTCGACTTTTGAAATTATGTGCGAGGAAGCTGAATAATTTATATTTTTGGGTTTTAAACGTATTCGTTTTATATCCGCTAAAGCGTTACAATTAGAATGAATTCCGATTCGCAACCTACCATCAGTATGCTGATGACACACAGATTTATTTGTCATTCAAACCACAAGACACTTTAAATGCCTGCAATCTCATTAAGAGTGATCTTAATAAACTTGTAGAATTGGCAGAACTTCATGCTCTCAAAATAAACCCATCAAAATCTGTTGTTATCGTGTTTGGAAATCCAAATAACAGAAATTTTTGTTTGCTGGATATTAATATTAGAATTAAACAGTCTCTAATTCCGTGTTCGAACTCTGCACGGAACCTGGGAGTTATTTTTGATAGTAGTCTGAGGTTTGGTGAACACATTAATAGCTGTATACGTAGAGTTTATAGTAACCTTAAACTTCTCTATAGCAATAGACAAGTACTGAGCGGAAATGTCAAAAAAGTGTTATGTGATTCGTTAGTGCTGTCTCAATTTAACTATTGTGATGTTCTTGACGGACCCTGCATTGATAGTGCAACGAAAAGAAAAATTCAGTTGGTGCAAAATTCGTGTTTACGACTTATTCATGGAATAAGAAGACGTGAACATATTTCTCATAAAATTTGTGAAACTAAATGGCTCAACATGTTAAATCGGTGTTTTCTTCATGCTGCTGTACTTTACTATAAAATTATTACCTTGGAAACTCCTTATCTCTATAATAAAATCAGCCACCCCACCGATGTCCATAATTTAAATTTCAGGCATAGGGGCTTATTAACTATTCCGTTGCACCACACTGGACTTTACAAACGGTCTTATACGTACAACATTACCAAAATGTATAACCAAATTCCAATGAATTTCAAAAATAAACCCCTTGGCTCGTTTAAGAATAGTGTATTGTCATGGTTGCAGAACAAATCTATTCAATAATCTAAAATGTAATTTCAATGTTGAAGATTCGTATATTATTTCATTAATCGAGAAAACTTTTGCGATACTCAATTGTTTCATGGTCTAATGTTTCAAGTGTTCCATGTTCAGTTTTTTTCCATAAATTTTGATAAAACATGTGTTTTGATGCATGATATTTATTGCCCTTAAATAATTATTTAGTCGATGTTATTGATATAAAGGTAGTAGGTAAGAGCAGGTGTTTCCTCCCTAGAGAGAAACAATCTGACTACTATCGTTTTTGCCGGATGATAATTTGGTTTCCTTTATTGTATTGTCTGTAAAGAAGCAATGTACATCAATTCGGTAAATAAAAAGTATTATTATTATTATTACATTCATTCTAGATTTAAAAAATAACGATTTGAAGTCAAAATGGCAACAATTTTATATATTGAAGATAAACAATTGGCAAAATGTAAAGTTGGTTCCTATAAAATTATCATAATCAGAGGCAGCTTGACGAAAGGATTACACAAGCACTTTGCAGTTCAAACAAAAGCAAAACATGAAAAAGAAAGCAATGAAGTTATAGACGAGCCCCAACGCAGATTATCAGCACAGAAATACTTTATTTCATTTAAAACACTTGTTCTTTGGAAATTGCATTTGGAAATTTCACCTGAACACTATTTCCCTTTTGGGACCATTTTCGGGATCTTCGGGACTAGTCCCGGGACTTGAGATTTAGCACGTAAGTCCCTACAACACTTTTGGTCCCGGGACTTGGAAACCCTAACGGAAAAGATGTAATCTTGATCACAAACAACGTCAGAAAGAGCATAGGGGTATGGAAGGAGGAGCTTGTTAAAG
Source organism: Agriotes lineatus (assembly GCA_940337035.1). NCBI lineage: Eukaryota > Metazoa > Arthropoda > Insecta > Coleoptera > Elateridae > Agriotes > Agriotes lineatus. Next base: position 109,896 of record CALNHX010004905.1, on the reverse strand, counting down.
TTAACCTAACAATTAACATTAGTAAAAGTAAAGCCATGAATGTTGTAAAGACAGAATACCAATGAATACGATAATACTTGACAATAAAAGATTAGAAGAGGTGGAACAAGAAATAACCAATAGAGTAAATAAAGCTAATCAAATCGATGATGCCATAAACTGTACAATTATAGGTAAAAGGGAAATTAGCAGAAATACAAAAAGACAAGTGTACAATACAGTATACCTACCGGTACTTACCTACACGGCAGAGAATTGAATACTAAATACGTAACTAGCATTTTTGCAAATGCCCTTTATTACTACAAAGAAAATTTTTCGTTTAAGGGTCTCTGAAAGCTAAAAATTTTCTAGTCATTTTACCGCACCGGAATGCGTAAAAACATTAACTAACTGTCAAATTGTAGTTACGGTGGACATCAACTGTTTATGATTGTGTTGTTTACATATCAGGAGGCTAAAAAGTTATTAGAAGCTTGAACAAGCAATGTCAACCCATTGTTACAAAGTATTGGGCGACTCGTCGCAAATTGGGCTATGTTTTAAATGCAGTTGATCCTTTGTGCCTACCTGGTGAGGTGTCTGCTGGCTTTCTGGTCTATTTAGAGGAGCAAGGGCGATGATTTATTAGCTGTAAAGCTTGCTTTGAGTGATCTACATGCTGGTATTAGGCTCAAAGCGAGTTACAACAAGAAACAGACATTAAACGGCCATTATTCCAAGCATGAATAAATTAACTCATATGTTTATGTAGACGGAAAAGAGTATTTAATCCAGTCTTTTATTTGTTTGTTTTGCATTTAAACACATTTATTTTTTAGGAAATAAAGTTTATTTATGTTGTGTAAGTTTTTATTACCTATATGCTTATGATTTTGTGCATTTTGCATTATTCGTCATTTTCAGTTATTTGTGTACGCCCTCCCAGTCCTTTGTTTGCATTAGAGATTTATCATTTTTTCTTTTGATAAAGGCTTCCAATTTTTCTAATTTTGAAATATCTGAGTCTTGGTTTACAGACATATTATATAGAGTTCTCACACTAAAGGCTCGCTGCGGACCTCGCCTGAGAATACGCCAGTATAACACTAATTTATTTCCACAAATCGTTAGTTGTTCATCATTTCATAAAAACTTGAAAAGTTACATCATATTTTAAATTTATTGGACAAAAGTGAAGCACAAGCGATACTCGCAGCTTCTATGTTTCTCAAATTGGAGTCAACAAAAACTGTATCCATCATTACACATAACCTAACATTTACAAATGTAAATCCAAAATTTACAGGAGAATTCAAACTAATTTGTTTATATGGGGTTTTAAAAAATTTTTATGCCTCAGAACAATACCGTTATTATAACAAGCACAATGTTATTGTAACAACACCAGTTATTATTTTAAATGCAATGCTTGAAGTGGTTTCTTTATATGTTGACAGCAGTGGAAATTCTAAAATGTGTTAAATAAATTGAGGAGTTTAAACTTCATGTTAAATGAATGTCTAGGTGCACTTCAGAGTGCACATAATTTTTAATATTGGCTGCACTCTAACCAGGGGAAATCTGGAATTGGATCTAAAACTGCCTACTAATTAAATCAGAAAAGATTTCGGGCCGTCGAAGCTCTGTGGGGTAAAATTGCGAATGTGAATTGCTTTTCAGGTGCATTACAAAGTAGCATAAGTCCATCCAGCTTGTTAGGTTAATTGCAGTCGTTGTTATTGATGCAATGCCAGCGTACATAAATCAAACAAGTAGAGACACTTACAGTCGGTTCCTTTGATGTCAAAAATTCCGATTTGGATGACCTTGAACGGCTCCTGGGGAGTACTTTCCGATAGTACTAACAGATGGCGCCACTACTTTATCACATACATGGATATATTAGTACAGGATACGTTCACTACATGTAAACGTACGTCGAATCTTAAAATAACATATCACGGAGTTCGGTACCTTCCCCCATTTCATTCTAACCTATATCACTTTATTTCTCTCTCCCTTTAGACGTATTTCATACAATGTTTCGTACGCTTAATTTTGAAGTTTTGAAATGAAAACGTCAGAAGTGTCATACAATTTCACAGTTTATTCTTCGAAAATTGAACTTTAGCAATGGTTTTGATTGCTATTATCAAAGAGGATATATCCTCTTTGGCTATTATTATCAACCGTAAAACTCAAAGGCGTTAGCGAGTGAATATCTTGCACACCCCCACACCTCATCGAGTGAGGTTATCAAGTGTTACCTGTTGAGGTTATGTTTTCTAATTTGTGTTTATTTATACGATTACTTCTTTTCTACATTTTGTAGCATCTTGAGACCAAAAAGACTATTTCTGGCACCATGTAACACGAGTTAAATGTATTTTATCAGAATTTCTCTCAATGGCGAGTCCAAGTACCTCTCTAAAGGATAGCGCTATACGTAATTCACGCATTGAGAGTGACAGAAATAGATGGTACGTCTTGTTACACTATATCAACGGCACGCCGTATCTTGTACTTATATATCTATGATCACATATGATTGGTAGCAGAGCTAGTAACTGGCTCTGATTGGTAGATCTTTGTGCTGCCATCTGGTGGTCAAACTTAGAAATACCCCCGACTTACTATCCCAGGCACTCTAGACAGGTTTCAACATTTGACATGAGTGTCTCTACTTGTTTGATGTATGTACGCTGGCAATACTCTATATCAACAATAGATTAAAACAAAATATGTGTTGACGTCAAATCAATTAATATCACGGTTTGAAGTGCACCCAATACTAAAAATTGCATGCATTCTGGAGTGCACCTAGACACAGCATTTTAAATAACCCCATACGAGAACACAAGAAATAAATATCAACACTTCCTGACTCAGAAGGTCATTGTAATACTCTTCCTCCTTTTGTGGTCGAGTGTATATGTAGAGGAGTCTTCTACAAATCAAAAATAATGCACTGATTAGTATACCTATTGTCGAAAATAAATATTTATTATTGAAATGTTAAAATCCTTAAAAACAAGTTGTTGCAATGGTTGCAAATACATCCACTTTTTTATATATATATATATAGATAAGCTCCAGAGGCCTTTAAGGCCCTTGGCTTTTTCTGTTATCTTTCTCCATTCCTTTCTTCTCATTACTTGGTTTTCCCAGTTTTCTACTTTTAATTCTCTCAAGTCTTCTTTCACGTCTTTAAACCATTCATTTTGAGGTCTTCCCCTTCTGTTTGTGCCTTCCGGAGTTTCCTTGAAAATCATTTTTGGAATCCTTTCATTTGCCATTCTTCCCAGGTGGCCCAACCATCTGAGTCTCCCTTGCTTTATTACGTTTACTATCGTAGTTTCCTTAAACAGGCTGTAGATTTCTTCATTTGTGCGCCTTCGCCATGTGTCCCCTTCTCTAATCCCCCCAAATATTTGCCTTAGTATATTTCTTTCCCAGATCATCAGCTTACTCATATACACTTTATTTAGCACCCACACTTCACTTCCATACACTACAGTCGGTTTTATAATGGTTTTGTACACTCTTAGCTTTACCCTTCTCGAGACAGTTTTGTTTTTTATTAGTGATTTTAAAGACGCGGCACTTCTTTTTCCTATAAGCATTCTTCTCTCGATTTCACTGTACTGATCGTTTGAGTCGGTTATTTCTGTACCGAGATACACAAAATTATTAACTTGTTCGAAACTGTACTTTTTGTCGTCCAGATCACTTTTTATTTTCAAACCGTTTCCATCTCTGCTCTTCTTTGATGCCGTCAGTAGATATTTTGTTTTTTCTTCGTTTATTTCTAGGCCATACTGTCTTGCTTCTTTTTCTATTTTCTTCACGATGGTTTTTAGTTCTTCTTTTGTTCTCGAGATAATGGTCAGATCGTCAGCATAAGCCATTACTTCATAGGAGCTCCTTAGTATACTTTTGTCGCCTGAAACCTTACTATTTCTCATTATACCCTCTAGGGCTATATTGAATAATGTTGTAGATAGAGGGTCCCCTTGTCGTAAGCCTTTAGTTGTCTTAAAACTTTCTGAAACTGTCCCGTCTATCTTGACTTGGCTCCATGTCTCTGCCAGGGTCATTTCCACTAGTGTGGTTAGCTGTTTTGGGAGGTTTAGTTCTGTCATTGTCTGGAATAACTTCTTTCTGTTTAGGCTATCATATGCCTAGCGAAAATCTATGAACAGCATGTGCAATGTTATTCCTTTTTTCTTTGTTTTTTCTTGTATCTGCCGTAGTGTGAAAAGTTGGTCGGTTATCGATCTGTTTTCCCTAAAGCCACACTGGTACTCTCCTATTTTTGTTTCTGCAATTCTTCGTAACCTATTATTTATTAATGTGGCCAATAGTTTGTACCCTACGTTTAGGAGAGATATTGGTCTGTAATTAGCACAAACGAGTCGGTCTCCTTTCTTATAAATAGGGTTAATTACCGCTTCCTTCCATTCTTTCGGCATTCGTTTTCTCTCCCAGCTATTGCATATCACTTTATGTACTTTTTTTATTAGTTGATCTCCGCCGTATTTTATTAGTTCAGTTTGGATGTTATCGTTTCCCGGACTCTTGTTATTCCTCATCTTTTGCAATACCGTTCTAACTTCTTCTTCTGTGGGCGGGTCCAGATTGTCTTTTTCTTGGCTTTTCTCAGTTTTTTTCTGCGTAGGTTCTTCTTTGCCTTCTTCCATTATTTCCTGGTAATATTCTTTCCACCTGCTTAAGGCCGCCTCTCTTCCTCCTATCAGGTCTCCATTTTTGCTGCGGCATATATTTATTTTTGTCGATATTCTTTTCTGGTGTTTCCTACTTTTTTGTAGAAATTTCTTACATCTTGCCTCCTGTAACTCTCTTTCAGATCTTGTATTGTGTCTTCTTGTTTTTGTCTTTTCTTATTTCTGTATAGACTCTTTGCCTCCTTTCTTGTTTCTTTAAACTGGAGTTCGCTTTCTTTCGTTTTCTCTCTCAGCATTTTCGCTTTTGCTTGGCTTACTCGTTCTGTGATTTCTTCGCATTCTTTATCAAACCACCTATTACTTTTTGCTTTCTCTCCTTGTAAATATTTCTTTGCTGCGCTGTGTATTATTTCTATTATTTCGCTCCATTCCTTATCCACTCCCTCCTTACTGCTTTCCTTTTCTACATTTTTTTCTATTTCATTTTCGTATAGTTTTCTCAGTTTTCGCTTTCATGTAGTAATGTTGCGTTCCAGCTGTTGCGGTGTTTTTTCTTGCTGACATTCTCCCAGGAAATTTTGTAATTTATTTTGGCACACACCAAGTAATGGTCGGAATTTATTTCGGCTCCTCTGTAGCTCTTTACGTCTTGTACTATAGCATTGTGCTTATCCTCTATCAAGATGTGGTCAATTTGGTTGTTCGTCCTTCCATCCGGGCTACACCATGTCTCTATAAGCCGTTCACGATCTTTTTGGGTCAGGTGAGGCTATGACCATCTAGTAATTTTGTTGGCAGAACCTCTGTGGCAACAAAACTCCCTCATGGAAATTGACACTTTTTGTGTTGGGTTAGGTTGTTTTCAGTTTAAGGTTATATTTTCTGAATAGGTACATTGTTGCCGGGTGTCTCTCTAGTCTCGACATCAACTCGCATTTTTTAAAATTTGGTCGGTCCTTTTTAAATTGGAAGTAGCACCGTTTAATGGAAATTTTTTGTTGTAACAAAATTATTTTGGGGATTTTGACTTTTCCTTTAACGGAAACTAAAATTATTTTTACACATTTGATTAATCATTTATTTTCTTAGGAATATTAAAATAATAAATCTGGCAATGTGGTGGCAAGAAAATGTCGAACAGACACTGACAGAAAAAAAAATTGCATCCGCTACATCATCGAATCAGTTAGTCCAACATGAAAAGAAAAAATCATAGCCAACTCTGTCCCAAAAAGGTCGTGAACGGCTTATACAGTAGAGACCGCTTATACCGAACCCGCTTGTAACGATCTACCGGTTATACGGAACTAAATTAAAAGTCCCGCCAAAATTCCTATTACAATAATGCTAAAATTTTTCTATTATACCGAACCCGCATATAACGAACTTTTGCTTATAACGGTCCATTTTTTTACGTAAAAAAGAAAAAAGTTTTCTTTTATAGCGAACCTGCTTGCAAGAACGGCTGTGAAGTCCCAAATTTATTATGGCTAGTGAATTGTTTAGGTAAACAAATTGTGTTGCCCTTGTCCGAGTGGTTGAATAAACAACGTAACAAAGAAAGTGATGACTCGCCTGTCTTTATTTCAACGATTGATATGGGCAGATTTCAGGAATGTGACCTTGAAGCTTACATACTTGTTGACGAAAATATTGCCACTACAGAATTTTTAAGCGACGAAGCTATTATTCGAGAAACCAAAAATAAGCAAGTCGAAGAAATTAGCGGTGAAGATGACGACGAATCGGTTTCGGGGAAGGATCTCACCATTCCAACAGTACATGAGGCAATTAAGAAAATAAATGGTATCCGCTGTTTTCTGCAATCGCGTAATATTCCGAATAGTATACTAAATAGTTTTGCCGAAGTAGATGCTTACATAGACAAACTTTATTGGGCTAGTAATACTAAGCTGACAAAAATATCCGATTTTTTTAAATAAATATCTATTAAGTACGTGTTTATCGTTCTTACATAAATGTTTGTATACTTATTGTACAAATGTGGCCGATTATGGATAATAAAGTAAGTTTATAATAACTCGCACATTTTTTGTTGTAACTCTTGTAACGAACTTTGGCTATAACGAACCAATTTCTACAGTCCCTTGAGGTTCGTTATAACCGGACTTCACTGTATGTATATCTCTTTGTGTATCAAAAAGGTTGCTTTTATTTTCAGCCTTTTTCCCATAGCGAAACTTATTAGTTTCTTTCCGTTTTTGCTTGTACTTGTGTGCCTGCTGTATTTGCCTGCCACCGGTCTGTTTCTGTTTTCCTTACCGACCTTAGCATTGAAATCACCTATTAAAAACTTGATGTCGTAGTTCGGTATCGATTCGTAAGTTTCTTCCAAATCACTATAAAATTGTTCTTTAACTTCTTCCTCCGCATCTTCCGTTGGAGCGTGTGCGTTTATAAAACTTATTTTCCTGTCCGGACATCTCACCCTGAGATAGGTTATTCGTTCACTTACCTTTCTGAAATCCACCAGGCTGCTTATCCACGACTTTCTGATTAGGAAACTGGTACCAAATCTATTTATTCGTTCTCCACCGTTAAATAAAATGTAGTCATCTAAATCAACAATACTGTCGCCTTTTAAATTTGTTTCCTGGATTGCTACTATCTCTATCTTATATTTTGTCATTTGCTGTGCTAACTGATGTAGCGCTCCTTCATAATTCAAACCACGTACATTCCATGAGCCCACTCTCCATTTTTTATCTTGTTTTATTTTTTCTTCCCGAATCATTGCCATTTCCGTCGCCGTAGTCGTCGTCGTGCTGCCCTGGGTTTTCTTTAATGGTTTTTTGCAGAGGGGTTTTTGGGTTTTCCTAGACGCCCTTCTTTTGCGTTCCACTCGTACTTTACTCCATTGACATCTAATTTTTGCTATCCAACTTTTACGGTTTTTCCCTTTTCTTTCTGTTCTCTAGCTATTTTCCGCACTTCTGCTTGTATTTTCTGCTCTTCTACTGTCAGATCATTATCAATGTAGATTTGTTTATTTGCCAGTCGGTATTTCTTTTTCAGCACTTCCAAGTTCTGGTCAAAGTTCTGTAGTTTCACGACTACCATACTTGGTCCTTCTCGTCTTCGCATTTTGTAAGCGCTCTCTACTACGACCTCTACCTTTAGTTCTTCTTTTATAGCTTTTGCCATCTGTTCCCGTATATTTCCTTCTTCTAACTGCAGTCCCTTGATAACTATATTGTTTTTTCGTCCTTGTCGATCTTGTGTCTCAAGTCTTTTTTCCAGTCCCTCTATTTTCTGGTGTAGCAGGCATTGTTCTTTTTCCCACTCTACCTCTTTTTTTAGCATTTCCTCCTTCACAACTCTAACCTCTTCGCCGAGTTTCTTTAATTCCTCGTTATTTCCTTTGATTTCGGTTCTCGCGGTTTTTATGTCTTTCTTTATCTCCTTCATATCTTTATTCATCTCTTCTATCAGCTTAGTTAACTTCTCCATGTTTTCTTCGCTATTTTCTTCCCTTTCGTAATCTGTGTCCTTGGCTGTACCTTCTTTTTTTGGTTTTATAAACCCGTCTAAAGGGCCTTTCTTGTCTTTCTTCTCCTTTGGATTGTCTCTCCTGTTCATTTAAGATTTCTTTCGTTCTAGTGTAAATTTTTAGACGTGGCAACAATAGATTAAAACAAAATATGTATTGACGTCAAATCAATTAATATCACGGTTTGAAGTGCACCCAATACTAAATTCTTTGCCAACCCATTAATCGAAAGTGACATCATTCAAGAAGACTTACAGAGAATCCTTAAGTGGACTAAAGAATGGCTACTAACGCTGAACAAAGAAAAATGTACAGTGCTTCACATGGGGAAAAACAACCCGCATCTTGCCTATAGGTTGGGAAATGAAGCAGTTAAAGACGTCACATCGCAAAAGGACTTAGGCATTGAGATAACATATAATCTGAAGTGGGAATCCCACATAACGAACATTGTTAAAAAAGCGAACTCACTACTATATTTGATACGTAGAGCATTCTCAGTACTAACTCCAGAATTGTTCAAAACAATTTACAAAACCTATGTTCGGCCCGTCCTCGAATTTGGCTTTGCGATATGGTCTCCCTATTTCGAAAAGGACATCACCTTACTGGAAAATGTACAGCGAAGAGCAACAAAACTCCCAGTCGGCCTCCACCATTTACCTTATGAAGAAAGGCTTAATAGGCTCAACCTAACGCCCCTGAAGTGTAGACGTGAACGTGGTGACCTAATTGAAACATACAAGATTCTAACTGGTCAGTACAATTGCAGTGGTTTAAGTGATATATTTACATTTAGTGAGAACCCTCAATTACGTGGACATAGTGCTAAGCTACGCAAGGACCGTTTCTCTCTTAACACGCGTAAATATTTCCTGACGAATCGTGTGGTGGACTCATGGAATCGACTTCCGCAAGAAATTGTGAGTGCTGAGACCCTGGACTCATTTAAAAACAAACTGGACAATTTTCTGCGACACAATCAGTAGCTATGTTATGTAAATATATATAATACTTGTTTTATTATTTTTCGTTTTTTTGTTTTTTTTTTGTTTTATGCAGTGATATTAGAAACATCTATTACGTTTAGTTTAGACATGTACAACCAAACTCTTATACAGAGGTATAAACAGCTGATAGCTGTCTGCCTCCAATGTATAAATAAAAATAAATAAAATAAAAATTGCATGCATTCTGGAGTGCACCTAGACACAGCATTTTAAATAACCCCATACGAGAACACGAAATAAATATCAACACTTCCTGACTCAGAAGGTCATTGTAATACTCTTCCTCCTTTTGTGGTCGAGTGTATATGTAAAGGAGTCTTCTACAAATCAAAAATAATGCACTGATTAGTATACCTATTGTCGAAAATAAATATTTATTATTGAAATGTTAAAATCCTTAAAAACAAGTTGTTGCAATGGTTGCAAATACATCCACTTTTTTATATTGCAATTATTTTGTAGAAATGCATTATTGGCAGCAATAACATTGCTGTCTCTTTATTTTTTAGTCAATGAAAACGAATCAAAAATAGCTCGATAGATTTTTTCCGCTGTCGATCATGTAAGTCAGTGATACAGTCTTAACAAAGCGTGTAAGTCGGTGATATTTGTTTGTTGACAACGAAACTTAATATTTCTATTAAGTTTCTAGGATAATATAATTAACAACGCAAGATGCAGACTTAAACATTTTGTTTATAATTGCAAGTGTTTATGTGACATATGACACTCACAGGTAACACGACTCATGAAAGGGATTAAAATCAACATTAACCCTGGTGACAAACCAAATGATTTTTTAAATGTTGAGGAAAATTTCGATAAGCATCGGGAATAATAATATAATAAGATAACTCGGACTGTATCGCCTATTAACATTTTCGGCAGGCAACAAATCTCGTTTTAGCCGTGGCTTGTACTTGTCTACCTCAAATGTAGGTCCTTACATTTAGTCTAAGAGCTGGTGACATTTTTTAGTGATCATTTAGTTAAGGCCTATTTTTTGAGAGAATGTTGCTGGGGGCAATTGATAAGTGTCATCTGTAAGGATTCTCCTTGATAGCGGTATCGGAGGGAGGCAGAACATCCCCAATTTTCACTGTCAGTATATGTCAAATTCGAGGTTAGTAGGTTAGCTTTTGCGTCAGTCTGTGTCAAAAATGACGGAAAACCTAACCTGAAACTTCGAATTTGACATAGACTTACAGTGCCACCAACATATTATTAATACATTTCAATTTCCACAGCCGCCCCTTATGGACAAATTCGAGGTTAGCAGGTTAGGTTTTCCGTCATTTTTGACACAGACTGACGCAAAATCTAACCTGCTAACCTCGAATTTGACATATACTGACAGTGAAAATTGGGGATGTTCTGCCTCTCTTCGATACCGCTATCAAGGAGAATCCTTACAGGTGACACTTATACATGGCTCCAGCAACATTTTCTCAAAAAATAGGCCTTAACTAAATGATCACTAAAAAATGTCACCAGCTCTCCTACTAATTCTTTGTTATTTAATTAGCTATAGTTTTTAATCCAATTTTTAATTGAATATTATAATTGTGCAGTTTAAATATTTTTCTGAACACAGGAAAATTGCTTAAACAACCTTAGGCCTCCTCTCCCCATTAAACACGTAAGTGAGAACTGGGCTAAAAATGATGCTGTAAAATCAGATACTGTTGTTGATGACCTCGTAAAGGTCGTCACATATAATGCACATCATATTTATCGACTTCAGAACATCATTCCACAGATTGTGGCCTTTTGCGTAGCTCTACACCTACTGAATTATTATGTTACAATGCTCTGGTTTGCTAGCTTATCCAGTCAGTGAGCTGTAAGGCTCTATTCACTTCATCCGTGTGGCTAAGGGAAATCTAATATTGTTGAGATCAGCTCGTTGACACCTGAAATGTTGTACTTACAAATGCAAACACCAATGGTAATAAAAATCCAACAGTTGACATGAATACATATAATCTGTAAACGAGCATAGACACACAGAAAATATACATAAGAGCAAGTACATTAAGCAGTTATGCACTGCACATGAGAAAATGCCTTAACTACATCCTAAACGTTCAGTAGCGCATGCAAAGTCAAAGCTCACGAGCACAATGTATAAAATAATTCCGCACACACGAATAGCTTGAACGCGAAGTTGTTGATTCTTTAGGATGTGTCGCTATTTGAAGCCCCTGGACGCCAAATCAGCAAATGACGTAATGCCTGCCGGTACTTCCCCGTTATCTGGCAGCGAGCTCCGTGCTCATACTTGCGCAATGGTTTGTTAAAACAACTATTAACAATGTTGTAATTGTTTCAAGCAGGACTAACTGGATTTACTGTGTCAAACAAGGATGCCAGGGACCCGCTGGTTGCTGGACGAAATTGCTGCTCCAAGCGCTGTCGTCTTGGACACCACTGGCGCCTTCAATGTGTTATTTCACTTTTTGGCTTGCACCTCGCCTAGAGCTGCACGTACCCCGTGGTGGGCACACGCAAGACTTCCCTTGGCCAATTTGGGAGCGAATCAATCGATCCGGGCCATTTACCTACTAGGGCGCGAATAGGTCGATTCGTGCTGTTCACCAACTTTAGTGCGAATGAATTTCCTTACAGGCCCCCAGCGTTGTTTCGAGCCTACTGTTCCTTGTTCGACGAATTACATTGCATTGTTAGCACATTCTCTCACTTGGCACTAGCGCGTTCATACTCAGAAACTTATAGCCTGCAGTCACTAGCGATACTTACTTATGATGCGATTCCACTTGAATACGACATAATAACACATACTGTCAGGCTTTATTACTAATCGAGTATATAATAAAAAGGTATGAAATAGGTAAATACAGGTGGCACGAATTGGCCTGTTTCAAGATTCCTTGCTTTGATTCCACTAGATTTTTTGCTTGGAAATATTTAATATTTGTATTTTATTCCTCGCCTATGAATAATTTAGGCAACCTAGAATAATGAATAGAAGTTGTCAAACTATTGAATTCACACCAGAAATATTAAAAAACGTGTGAGATTCCTCATTTCTGATTCCTAAATTAGTATCATAACTTTTTGTTTATGATTAACTAAAATGCAAAATTTTGCTCTTTCTCTCTAAAATCACAAGAAGTTAATACTTAAAATTGACGTTTAAAAATCATCCCTTTGTATATTATACAAACACACTTTATGTTGATTGTTTTTAAATACTATTAGTCTTTAAAGAATTAACTAGTGTATAAGTAAGTGTTCTTTGTTTTAGATACTTAGTGGTATGGCAAAACTTATGCGTGAATGCTGGCATCAAAATCCAAATGTTCGGCTGCCCGCATTAAGAATCAAGAAGACGTTGTTAAAGTTAGCAAGTGGAGATAGTACGATAAATTTAGAAGACATGGAAGTGTGTGTGTGAGAACAATACGTGTTGCTTTTTCCATTTACCTGAGAATTAGGACTTGTTGATTTTAAGTGTTCGATATCAAATCATAGTTGTTAACGTATGCATTTGTAGTAGCATTTGGCAGTCGATCTGTGAGTTCATTTGAGGAGTTAAAGATCAGTTATGGGCAACGCTGCTGTAGGGGTGTATCACTTCGTTTCAATAATTGTTGCGTTATTTAAGTTCTTAAGTTTTAATTGTATGCACTTACTGTTAATTAATGTGCCAAATTCACAAATATGTATTTTTCTTAGTGAAGCGAGTTTTAATCTGTATTTAAATATAGAACAGTATTAGGATGTACAACATCGGGCCGATACAACTTTACAGATGTTTTGATCAATTTGTGCCATTGTTAAGCTGTTAAAATCTTTTGTTAACATTACAAACCATAAACTAGCATTAATTTACTGAAGGAGAGGCAACGAGTTCTTACAATTACATCTGCAATTGGACAATTTTTTTAAATTGTTGGAAAATATTTAAAACTAGACTAGAAATCGATTGATGTGTATCGAAGACATTTTACAAAAACTAAAACATCGATTAAAGCTAAAATGTCTAGTACCACATGCAATATTTGTATTGCCTTAAAATCTATAGTTAATAAAGGACAAACATGCAGCAGTAACTTAGTTCTGTGAGTTACAAATTTAGTATATTTTGATCTTTATTAGTATTTACTTTATTTTATTTTATTTTTTGTTTCGTTGTTATTAAAACTAAAAAACTACTTTTTCTCTTGAATTTTGTGTTGATCGATCCTTAAACTGGAGATTAGTTTATTAAATTGGACAGTAAGAGTATAATTAGTGAGGCAAGATAATGTATGTTTTGTCCCAGTTTTCCAGATTAATTTAAATCGGCCGTAAAGTGTAATTTCGATGCTGTCAAGTATGTTGCAATTATACCTGTAGCTGTCGAGGACTAAAAAAGTTGAATGAGAATTGAAATTTTGTATGTATATTTTATGTGCACAAATGATCTCATTGCCTTTCCTTCGTCAAATCTATATCAATGTAAATATGTCTGTATATCTTCATCATATCTGTATAAAAACTGCTAGAATATCATTACCGAGAATATTTATTAGAAAAATCATAGACACCCTTTGTTGTCTAGCAGTTTTATTTAATTTAATAAGTTTTTGTAACAAAGCCATATCAATTTGTTTATCAGTGGCTAATTATGAGGCTCACGTATCACATTTCATACTGTAATTATTAGTGTTACATTATCGTTTTGTATGCGACTCTCGTCACCTGTATATATTTCATCATCACATAAATATTTTACAAATAATGTGAGCAATATGTTTGTTTTAAATGTACTGTCCTGTTTTATATATAGTATAATAGTATAATATATATCTTTTGATTTATGCCTGGTGCGTAAATTTATTTATCTACTAGCAACATGATATTGTACATTTTCGTCATAGAAACAAAATATGAAAAGCTACTCATAACTCCCAAGGGACTTGTCAAATTATTTCTCCCTCAAACTCATGAAAACAATGCAACTACAATTAACGTCTTAGCAACCATACAATGAGGCAATCCTTGATGTTACTTATATATTCTAATTTTAAATGTCATTATGACATTTTGAAATTTCATACTATTTTTACGAATATACTAGTAGATAAAATATTGTATGCACCACGGGAGATATTCATGTTCTTTACCTTCGGTTGACTTACAGACCTCGGGCCAGAGGCCCTCGGTCTGTCACACATGTCAACCTCAGGGAAAAAACATATTCATATCTCCCTTAATGCATAAATATCTATTTTCTACTCACTGTGTAGAAAGTTGGCTTTTGCGCTCTAGTTTTAGGAAACAAATCTGTCAATTTTGAACCAGCGGGAGCCAATTTTTATTAACGCTCGGCATGAGCCAATATTTTTTACCTCCCACATTTGTGTTTATGTCACCATGGATACCACACCAAAGCATGGCAACGCTATGTCGACTTGGAAATTTAACAAAATGTCATCACAAAACTTTAAAGATACTAGATACACATCTAATAAATTCCCAAAGAAAATCATGAAAAATTTTGCATTAAAACTGGCGTTTGAAGAAAAAATGGTGGTACCTTGCGCGACGCAGCATAGGGATTTCAATGGTAAACTTTTAATGTGTGATTATTGGCTCCTCTAATTATTTTAGAGCTAAGTGTACAGAAGTTTTTTTCAGAGAAAAAATACTGCATCTGTACATACTATTGTTTAAAATTTTTCATTTTCCGAAACCGAAGAAATAAACAAAATAAAAATACAATTTTAAAAAAAATCACTGATGCCGTAGAAATATGTAAACAAACAACATGCACATTTACTTTTGTCTTTGCTGTTTGACGCTGATAACTGATTATTAAATTCTGTTCTCGTTAAAATGTATTCGTTTTTTCTAGAGAAAATGCTGTTTATAATTTTCCGGAACCGGAAAAATCAAAGAAATGAGTATCACTGGTATTTGCAGCGACTGCTGCCAAAACATTCAAGGTGTTGTAATTTTCCTCATGTTTCTGCACGTTTTCAGCGTAACTGTTACATTTACAATATTTTAATACTGTGCTTGTAGTTTCAAATTTATGTATTAATCTATCAATCGTTGAACTACTTGGAATTTGCCGATTCGGATATTTTACGCCAAACAAGGCACTTACTTGAAGAGCACTATTTCCAGCAAAAACCATTTTATCATTCTACTTTTTCTTCATTTGAATACATTTTAACGGGAAGAAGATTTAATGATCTGTTATAAACGTCAAACATCAATGACAAAAGTAAATGTGCATGTTGTTTGTTTACATATTTCCACGGCACCACTGATTTTTTCAAAAATAGCATTTTTTATTTCTTTAATTTATAGGGTTCCGGAAAATTGAAAATTATAAACAATAGTATCTACACATGCATAATTTTTTTATCTATAAAAAACTTCTGTTCACTTTAGCTCTGAAATAATTAGGGGAGCCAATAATCACACATTAAAAATTTACCATTGAAATCCCTATGCTGCGTCGCGCAAGTCACCACCTTGTATATACAGTGTGTCCCAGAATTGATGTTACAAAAGGTGAGATGGACTAAAAATTTTTGAATTTTATTTTAAGGTTCTGGGATTCGGTCCTGCTTGGTTTGAAAAGAATTTTAAGAATATTTTCAGTTTTTAAAAAACAAGTAGGCCTTGACAGGGACGCGAAAACTATTTTATTTTCATGTAAACTACCCTTTTTGTTTATGATACGGAAAAATTGTATTAAGAAAAGTTGTTTAGAATGAGAAATTGTGACCCTATACAAAATTTCAGAAATATCTGTTGACTTAGATATTTTTTAGATTCAACAATACAGTCTGTTCTATAAAAAGGGCCCCGCCTTCTAGCTACTTTATTATTTATTTTAGACCCAATAAACCTTATATCAAATCAAATGGCACATAAAAACCTACATTTTAACACTATCAAAAATTTTTTATCTTTAATTGTTTCAGAGTGGTGACGTCACGTGCAATTTTTTTAAATGACACGGTATATATTTTTTGACATTTTCTGGTAGAGGTTTTTTTTCTCTTTTCAACAATATAAATATTTCATGCACTTGCATAAAAAAAATTTCGTGAAAAATTACAAAACTTTTTCACAGTGGGAGGCCATGATACAAAACTGTAAACAAAAGTGTAACTCAGAAAAACAAAACAAATAGTAGCCAAACGCTTGAACTGTCAGATTTCAGAATAATCTAAAGTGTTTATTGTTTTGTTTTTCTGAGTTACACTTTTGTTTATAGTTTTGTATGGTGGCCTCCCACCGATAAAAAAGTTTTTTAATTTTTCTCGAAAATTGTCTTATGTAAGGGCATAAAATATTTATATTGTTGAAAAGAGAAAAAAAAAAACTCTACCAGAAAATGTCAAAAAATATAGTGTCATTTAAAAAATTGCACGTGACGTCACCACTCTGAAACAATTGAAGATAAAACATTTTTGATAGTGTTAAAATATAGGTTTTTATGTGCCATTTGATTTGATATAAGGTTTATTGGGTCTAAAATAAATAATAAAGTAGCTAGAAGGCGAGGCCTTTTTTATAGAACAGACGGTATAAATTGTATTTTATTTTTAGGTAAACTACCCTTTTTGTTCATGATAGGGCAAAATTTTATTACGAAAAGTTGTTCATAATAAGAAATGATGGACCTATACAAAATTTCAGAAAGATCTGTCGACTTAGATTAAACCGTTATTTTTCAGATTAAACAAATTGCATTTATTAAAAATGACGGTTTAATCTAAGTTGACAGAACTTTCTGAAATTTGGTATAGGGCCATAATTTCTCATTTTGAACAACTTTTCTTAATAACATTTTGCCGTATCACAAACAGAAAGGGTAGTTTACCTGAAAATAAAATACAATTTACTCGTATACAGGGTTTTCAAAGTTAAGTCGGCACTATTGCTAACTTTGTTATTATTGGAGCTACAAAGTCAGTTAAATAGGCCAACTAGTAGCATTTTTTTCACCAATTACGATGGTGAAAACGGAATCAAAATCGAACATCGCGTTGGCGAAATACTACTAGTTTGCCTATTTAACTGACTTTGTAGCTCCAATAATAACAAAGTTAGCAATAGTGCCGACTTAACTTTGAAAACCCTGTATACGAGTAAATTGTATTTTATTTTCAGGTAAACTACCCTTTCTGTTTGTGATACGGCAAAATTTTATTAAGAAAAGTTGTTCAAAATGAGAAATTATGGCCCTATACCAAATTTCAGAAAGTTCTGTCGACTTAGATTAAACCGTCATTTTTAATAAATGCAATTTGTTTAATCTGAAAAATAACGGTTTAATCTAAGTTAAATAGGCAAACTAGTAGTATTTCGCCAACGCGATGTTCGATTTTGATTCCGTTTTCACCATCGTAATTGGTGAAAAAAATGCTACTAGTTGGCCTATTTAACTGACTTTGTAGCTCCAATAATAACAAAGTTAGCAATAGTGCCGACTTAACTTTGAAAACCCTGTATATTGTTCAATCTAAAAAATAAGGTTTTTTTTTAAGTCGACAGATCTCTCTGAAATTTTGCATATGACCATAATTTATTATTCTGAACAACTTTTCTTAATAACATTTTCCCGTATCATGAACAAAAAGGGTAGTTTACCTGAAAATAAAATAGTTTTCGCTTCCCTGTCAAGGCCTACTTGTTTTTCAAAAATTGAAAATATTCTTAAAATTCATTCCAAACCAAGCAGGACTGAATCCCAGAACCTTAAAATAAAATTCAAAAATTTTTAGTCCATCTCACCTCTTGTAACATCAATCCGGGGACACACTGTATATCACTGGAGCAAAGGTGCATTGAATGAGTTTGCTCCCTAGATATATAAATAGTTATTGCTCTAAAGCAATTATTCCAAGTGGATTTTAAAACAAATAGGTCATTAGTTGTAAACTATATTTGAATTTCGCAAATTGTGTGAACAACGGAAGGCTGCACGTGTCAATGCCTTATCAGTCAAAGTCGCAAGATGGCACCCCGCACGCAGACATAAAACGATAATAAATTGTGCTTTGTTTACATTAGCAGGGAAGGACTCGGAAATGTTAAATTTTAAAGTGCATAACGTGCGGATACGCAAAACAGGTAGAAGTAAAACTGGATACCGAAGAACCAGAGGAGTTCGAGAACTAGGAACAGGAGCATCTAGAGAATATAAGTAAAACCACGAAAATAAACAGAAGCCCTCAACAACAATCAACACTGAGCAAAACAGAAAGGGAAGCGATTGCCAAAGAGGAAGAAACGGGAGACAAACCGGCTATGGATAACTTGGAAAAACTAATAAGGGGCCTATCGGACCAGATAAAAGAAATAAAGACGGACACCAGCAACACAAATGTAGCCGTAGGGGAAAAACTCAGAGAGGAAATAATAAACCTAAAGAAAGATTCCGGAAAGATGGAGAGACAATAGAAAAACGAAAAAGCGGAAGGAAATAGAGATAATGAAGGAAAAACTAGAAAAGCAGGAGAAGAAAAAAAAAGGAATAATATAATCATAAAGGGAATGGACTTCGGCAAGGAGAACCTTAAACAGGAAATAAAGGAATTCTTAAGAAAAGAAATAAAAGTAGAGGCTGAAATTGAAGACGGATACAGGGTCGGAAAATAGAAATAAAACATATATACCGGGTGGCCATAAATATCTGATATCACATTACCTTTGGAATCAACACCGCTTCATTGAAGTGATGAATCCAAGTAAACTATATGTCATTAATGTCATCACAACTAAAATTCCTATCTGTCAAAAATTATTACAGATTGCAATAAGTAATGGAGTTAGAACAGGAAATTTTTATAACCGAGTCGTTGGCTAAATTGCAGAATCCGGGGCACATTCCCCTCCTCTTATTGCATTTTATTACATTATATAGGTACCAATACTTATTGTAATTGAAATATAATACTAATCAACATTTATAAGTAGCTAATTCCATGGCTACCGGGATTTCAGATATTTATGGCCACCCGGTACAATAATGCAACAGCAAACATCAAGCTCCATGAATCCACAAATCAGTATCATGTAGAAGGCTGAATTAGGCAAGGAGATACAATCTCCTAAATTTTTTGCAATGGTGTTAGAATTGCTTTTAAACAACTAAATTGTGAAGGAAAGGGTGTAAACATAGACGGTGAATTCTTAAATCATCTACGCTTCGCTGATGATATCGTTACTATCTCAGACAACCTAGGAGGTGCCCGACAAATGCTCGAAGAATTACAACAAGTGTCAACAGATATTGGTTTGGACATTAACTTGCAGAAGACCGAATTTATGACCAACCTCGTTACCAGTAATAACATGAAATAAGAATCGGCAAGGACAATCAAACTTTCGAAATTAATCATCGCATAGGGCTAGGATGGGCAGCCTTCGGTAAAATAGAAGACATCCGTAAAAGGTAAGCTGCCAATGTGTTTGAAGAGGAAGGTCTACGAACAGTGTATCTTGCCCGTGGTGACGTATGGCGCTGGAACGCTCACACTAACAAAAGAATCTGCAACCAAATTGAGAGTAGCACAATGAAAAATGGAAAGGGCTATGTTGGGGATCAGGATAATGGATAAAGTACATAATAAAACGATTAGAGAAAGAAAAAACGTTACTGAGATTATTCAACGTATAACACAGTGTAAATGAAGATGGGCTGGCCACATAGCTCGAATGACGGACAACAGGTGGACAAAGAGAGTGATGGAATGGAGACCCAGAGCTGATAAGAGGAGTACAGGAAGACCACCAAAGAGATGGAACGATGATATAAAGAGAATAGCAGGCAACTGGATAAACATCGCTCAGGACAGGAATTATTGGAAGACATTAGAGGAGGCCTATGTTCAGCAGTGGACGCTTACGGCTGGAGGATGATGATGATGATGACAGGGTCGGAAGAACAGAAGGGAAGATGACAGTAGTTAAGCTGGCAAACTTTGAACAAAAGGAGGAGATCCTAAAGAAAAGGAGTAATCTGGGCTATCAAAAATTATACATTGAATGGGGCCTGACACCGGAAGAACAAAAAGTACAAGCGGCAATAAGAAAGAGGAAAGGATTAATGGTAAGAAAACGAGAGTAGGTTACAAAAAAAAATCAGATTGACGGAGTGAATTATGCATAGAGCAAAGAGGAAGGAGGTAACTTAAGAAATGATGGTACCGGTCCAAAAAACTAACAAGGACAGCAAAGGACAGAACCACAGTGACGACAGACACGGTAAAGGAAAAGGACGGGAGGATTAGAAATGAAAATGATCTAACAAGACAAACTGCTCAAAATAATAAAATAGGTAACAAAAAGCAAGATAGCAACAGGGAGGACAGGAGTCATGAAAAGCTTAGCATAGGCACATGGAATGTGTAACACGGCCTTTTGTATAGCCCTACACACTACTGAATTGTTACATTACAATGCTCTGGTTCGCTAGCTTATTCAGTCAGTGAACTATGAGACTCTATTAACATCGTCAGTGCAGCTAAAGCAAAGCTAATATTGTTTGAGGTCAGCTCATTGTCACCTGAAATATTGTACTTACAAATGCAAACACCAATGGTAATAAAAACCCAACAGTTTACATGAATACATATAATCTGTAAGAAAATGATAGACACACAAATACATGCAAGCAGATACATAAAACAGTTGCGCACTGCGCTTGGGCAAATGTATTAACTAAATATTTAAAAGTTCAGTTATTCGTGCAAAGATAAAGTTCACGAGCGCGAGGCATGAAGTAAGTCCGCACACCAATAAATTTAACACGAAGTTGTCGCTTCTTTAGAGTGCCTCGATGCTTGGAAACCCGATCCACTGAGTCAGCAGATGACGTGATTCCAGTGTAATGATTGCCAGTACTTCCCCGTTACCGGGACAGTGAACCCCTTGCTCATAGTTGCGCAATGGTTCATTAAAACAATTATTAACAATGTTATTATTGTTTTCTGATCTCGTAGCGCGGTTTCAACCAGGACTAACCTGGTTTCACTTCGTCCAACAAGGCGCCAGGGAACCGCTGGGAGCTGGGGCGAAATCGCTGCTTCAAGCGCTGTCGACTTGGAACACCGCTGGCTCACTCCAATGTGCTATTTCACTTTTATAGCTGGTGCCTTGACTATAGATGCACGTCCCCAGTGGTGGGCACCCGCAAGCTTTCAAAAACACTGCTTTAAAAGGTCTACCCGCGCTCTTTATTAATTTAGGAGCGAATCAATTGACCCGTGCTCTTCTCAAACTTAAGCGTAAATGAGTTCACTTGCGGGCTCCAGCATCGTTTTGATTCTGCTGTTCCTTGTTCCCCGAATTACATTGCAGGGTTAGCAAATTCCCTCACGTGGCACTGGCGCGTTCATACTCGGGACTTTACAGTCCACGGTCGCCTACACAGCGTTTCTTACTTATAATGCGATACTACTTGAATAGGACATAATAACACATACTGTCAGGCTTTATTACTAATTGGGTATATAATAAAATGGTATGAAATATAGGTAAATACAGGTGGCACGAATTGGCCTGTCAAAACTAACGGTTCTCACAATTACGGAAACAAGAAAGAAGGGAAAGGGGTATTACGATCTGAAAGGGAGAACAAGATTATGGGCAATGAACACGCGAGCTCGAGAGTAACATGCCTCATCGAGAAAGAATTAGTGCAACATGTAAAGAATTGGAACTTTGTTTCAGACAGCTCCATATTAACAGCCTATGGGCCAAACGAGAATGAGGGCAAAGACAAAAAGGATAGGTTTTGGGAGGAATTGCAGAATGGCATAGATGGAGGAAAAGGAAAGGTGATAATTGGTGGGGATCTTAACGGACGAGTGGGGGTGAAGGATGAGAGAACTCTGGAAGTGGTAGGAAAGTATGAGGAAACTACAAGAAACTCACATGGGGTAAGAATTATAGATTTCTGCGTACAGAAAAACATGATGGTAGGAAACTCCTACTTTCAGCATAAAGAGATCCACCAAATAACTAGATGGAATAGAAGTAAAAACGAGAAGTCTATTATAGACTATTTTCTCATAGAAAAAGAGAGCTTGACAGAATTTAGAGATATTAGAATCAAAAGGGTATTTGAAATAGGCAGCGACCATCTGCTGCTGGTTGGTACTGTTACGGTGCACACCCTGGTTACCTGTTGGCTCGTGTATGTGCCTACGTTGTGTACTTTTTTACTGGTTCCTGCGGGTGATTTGACGGAGTTACAGATGCTTCAACTAAGTGGCCGTACTTGGGCCAACTTTACTCAGTTCGTCTAGGGGCTGGGGACATCCAGCTCTTACACCAAAGAAAACAACATCATGGCAAGCGATTGTTCTTTATTAGGACCAAAGTAAAAGCACTACATTACTCTTAATTATTGCGCAGTTTCGGGCCTAACCGGACGACGGCCGTTCGTTGTTAGCTCGCCTAGTGGCAAGAAGGGCTAGCTGCCCGCCTGAGTTTGGTTACTATGGGTTACAAACGGTGTCAAGTGCAGTAGCGAAAGGTGAAGAGTTGATACAAACGCCGCCGTCCTAACAAGGAGAGGGTCCTTGCAAATGTCGGGCTGCGGCATCCCTAGTGAAGTAATAATAATAATAATAATATTTTTATTTAGCAAAAGCTAATACAACCAACAAAATTAAATAAAATACAAAAACTAAATTAAAGGTTCCAACAATAATGCCCAACTTATTTAACAAAATGTAATAAATGAATAATAGATAACTAAATAAATACAGTAACTAAATAAATAAATACATACCAAATAAAAATTTTATTAACATAAATAAAATTCATTACCATAATTAGAATTCAACATAAACAAAAATTATTAACATAAACTCTTTTTTAACCTCTGCTTAAAGATATGTACATTTCTTGCGCTTTTAAAATCGTCCAGTTCATTATACATTATCAGCCCCTTTACAAAAACAGTTCTAAACGCCCCCTCCGATTTCACCGTATTTATAAAAAAATTGTCCGATTTCTAGTCAAATGATCATGTACATTCACACACTGAATATTCAATGGTTGAAATAGTCCGGTAACAGCCCACTCTTCAGCTTGTATAAGAAGATCATACAATGATATTCAGCTAATTTTTGTACACTGAGCCAGTCAAAATATTGTAGCATGTCCTTTACTGGAGTATATCGATCACACTTGAGGATACTTCTCATACCCCAGCTTTGTAGTTTCTGTAGCCTTGCAATTGCTGTTTTGTTTAAACTAAACAAAACTGTTCCACAGTAAAAAAAGTATGGCAACACTAAAGTATTATACACTATTTTTCTAGTATGTATTGACAGATATTTCAATCTGCTTAATAACCCCAGTCTTCTGCCTATCTTCTTACAAATGTAATCTGTGTGTTCATTGAAGTTCAATCTGCTGTCTATTACCACTCCTAGATATTTAATGGTATCTTCAAATTCTATTTCAGCGTCTCCAACTTTCACACGTATGTCATTATTCAGTAATTCCTGACATCTCATCGGGGGACCCATACTTAAACACTTAGTTTTTGAAACATTTAATTTCAATTTATCGCCATCAACCACTTACTAATATTCAGTAAGTCAGCATTTAGTTGTCTTACAATCGTAAAAGCGTTTTTTCTGCTATATAAATTACTGTAAGGGTTAAATAAGTTAGGAGCTGTTGTAATAGTTCTCTGTGTTACGCGTCAAACTACCACATGCACCAGACTTGGTTTTTTTGTCCTCCCCCGTTCTATGTCGAGTGTTTTATGTAACTTCCGAGACCCCTTCCATCCTGCGTCGTGGGGCGTCCCGCCAATGACAACGAAATCTAAATTTTGTTACTATAGCGACGTGATGTTAATTGGTAGTCTCCCTTCCAAAACGGTTTTTAATCCTTTTCTGTCGCGTTTTAAATATTTCCTACGACCCCTTTGACACGTGTTTCATTTGGCTGAAATCGTAAACTAATAAATTTTCGATTATAGCGCCGAGGTGGGCCCAACAGCTGTGAAGGAGTCGGGTTACAACTGGCAAAAGAAAACGAAAGCTTTCGTACTTTATATAATTTTTACTTATACATAAAATAGATCTATAAACTACGGATTATCATTGCCCTAGAAATAAAATGCCTAAAATAATAAAAAAATGTCCTTCCTAAAATAAGATAGATAAAAAAAATAAGTGTCTGTAAATACGCGACCCTCACAGTACACTCAGAAAGAAGAGAGAAATTACAGTAAAAATCGACAAGACAAGGACTAGGACAGTTATAAAGGTACAAAGATTAACAATTGAGGAAGTGAAGATCCAGTTCCAAAATATAATTGAAAAAGAAACTATAAAACATAGTCAAGACCTACAAACACAGAACACAGAGGAGCTGTGGAAGCAATTCAAAGACATCTGTAGTAGGGCAGCAGAGGTGGTATGTGGTACAATGAATATATCTAGCAATCAGAAAAGAACGCCTTGGTGGTCAGAACAAATTAGGGACGAAATTGGGAAAAAGGAAAAATTCTTGGGAAGTAACGATTCGAATAGTTACCTAGATCTAGAATATAAAAAGCAGCGCAACATCGTGAAAAAGGCAATAAAGAAAGGTAAAAAGGTCAGTTGGGAGGATTTTGGGAAAAGGATGGAAGAAGATTATAAGGGAAAGCAGAAGCTATTTTGCAGTGTTGAAAAGTCTTACGCCCGTATTCATAGTCGTTCGCCAGCGGATCGCCGGCGATTCGCCAGAGTTTTGTTATGAATAGTATGTTGGCAGCACTGTACGTCTATGTCAAATTCGAGGTTAGCAGGTTAGATTTTGTGTCAGTTTCTGTCAAAACTGACTGAAAACCTAATCTGATCACCTCGAATTTGACATAGACGTACAGTGCTGCCAACATACTATTCATAACGAAACTCCGGCGAGTCGCCGGCGGTCCGCTGGCGAACGACTATGAATACGGGTGTAAGAAAGGTGCCAAACAAGAGAACACGTTACGTGAGGAACAAAAATGTGGAACAAGCCACAAATAGCGAGGAAATAATGAGGAGATGGCATGAACATTTCAAGGAGGTCTTAGGAGGGGCTGAAGGAGAGGAAGCGAGGACTATGGGTCCATAGGAAGATGACGAAATTATGCACGAGATAACAAATAAGGAGCTGTGGAGCGCCTTGGCTCAAGTTAAATATGGTAAAGCAGCCGGAGACGAGGAGATTGGGATAGAGATCTTAAAAGCACTTGGAGAAACCGGATCTCGGTTACTATTCAAAGCAATAGACGCAGCATAGAAAAATAAGGACATTCCAACCGACTGGGAGGTTGCTGTAATTGTACCCGTATTTAAAAAGGGTGATGCCACAATCTGTGACAACTGCACGGGAATCTCGCTACTGACCCTTGCAAGTAAAGTCTACGGCCACAGTGGACACAACGGCCACTGGACACAACGCCCACACAGAATTTTTGTATGCTCATATCGGCCACAGTGGACACTTCGGCCACTTATCAGACGTGGACACAACGGCCACACTGGACACAATGGCCACTGGACACAACGGCCACACAGAATTTTTGTATGCCCATATCGGCCACAGTGGACACTTCGGCCACTTATCAGACGTGGACACAACGGCCACACTGGACACAACGGCCACTGGATACAACGGCCACACAGAATTTTTGTATACCAATATCGGCCACACTGGACACGTCGCCCACATAGCAGACCTAGACACATCGGCCACAGTGGACACAACGGCCACATAGCGGACGTGGACACAACGGCCACCGTGGACACATCGGCCACATATCAGAGGGAGATAAATGCAAGGTTTGCCCGCTGACATAGCTATATAAAATGAGCAAAGTCGTTCACCCAACCCGCCTGGACTTTCCTGTACTTTAGAAAATCTATAAAAACAGAAAACGGATGGGAGTGCTCAGTTGAAATAATTAAACACATTTAAATTTGATTCAAAACGACTTCACACACCACCAAAAGTGCATCATGTTACTTGATATGCATCGCTGCTGACGTCAAATAACGCAACCATCCGACGCGCTGTGTTTTACCGTTGATCGAGGTATTTGCCAATGTTGCCTATTGTACCTTGAAAACTAAACACCCTGTATTGTTATGTGTTGATCCCATTCAGTATTAGTTACGTGCATTTCTTAATAATATGTTTATCAACACCTAGCTACTAGTTATCTTAATAATTATTATGGCTTCATATTGCGTCATTTAATGCATCATAGTCTCTAGGGTATAAAATAACATAAATCCATTAATTCTGAAATCATTAATAACGCGTGATCTGTGATCACCTAGCATTTTTGTTTATTTTGCGAATTTTAGAAGTAGTAAGTTTTTTCCATAATGTAATCTGAAGTTCGTCATAATTATCTTCTTCTTCCTCTTCTTCTTTTATAAATAAAATTCAAAGTATGTGTGTATGTTTGGTATA
Organism: Agriotes lineatus; assembly: GCA_940337035.1. Taxonomy (NCBI): domain Eukaryota; kingdom Metazoa; phylum Arthropoda; class Insecta; order Coleoptera; family Elateridae; genus Agriotes; species Agriotes lineatus. Next base: position 83,254 of record CALNHX010004905.1, on the reverse strand, counting down.
CAAATCCACACCGCACTTTTAAAATTCACAAACGGGTACTATATGGGCGTGTGGGATGGCATAGAGGTGGTCCCGGTCTCTAACTATTAACAAATATTATATCTTTGTGATATTAACCACACAAACTTCTGACAACTGTCATATTTTATTTGACTTTCTTCAAAGGTATGCATAATTTTATGAATTTAACTAAATTTTTGCAATTATTTACTTTAATCGACGTTTCCAAATCGTAAAAGTATAAGTGATATACAGGGTGTATTAGAACGTGCGGCTAATAATTACTAGTGATGGGCATAATCGGATGATTTCAATAATCGGAATGTTCCATTTCGGAATGTTTATACAATCAGAATATCATCCGATTATTTTACATTCCGTAAATGCAAGCAAGGGAAAACGAGCGAAACAACAACAAGCGGAAGGAAGATGAAGTGCGTGCAAATTTGCGATGAGAACACTCGCCGTTGCGCCGTAAGCCCTTATCTGCGTTGGCATCTATTGTTTGGGTTTGTAGGACCACAATTTATGAGTTTAAGTCGCACAGTGGGATGTAAGGAAATAAAATATTTTTTCAAATTATTACAGTAGTTATCTTAATAGACTTTCGGAAAATGGTAGTGAAATTTTAAAGTGTAATGGCACATAAAGTACATAATAGATAGTATAAAACAATACATGAATTTGAAGTCTGTAAGGTGTACTATCTAATAATTAAACTACGAAATACCACTGCCATTAGTGCCAGCATATATCAGTCAAGTGAGTCAACACAACATTCCGTATGCCGTTCAGTTCAAATTGCCATTCGTTTTCTCATATTGTATACCGAATAGTAAAATAATCGAATTCCGGCTGAGGGGCAAGTCTTTCGATAAATATATATCAAAACCTGATTTAGAAATTGGCACATGACTTAATTTATATGAAATATTGTATGAAATTGCAAATAGAAGGCTTTTAAACTATATGTTTTCTTAATTATGCAGAGAGTGCTCGTTTATATAGGGAGGCAGGTTGGCCGAATGGTTAAGGCGTCAGATTTAAGCTCTGATCTCGAGAGAGGATACGGGTTCGATTCCCGTACCTGCCATATTTTTTTATATATTTATTATGAAAGTCTTGATTTTAAGTTAGTTTATTCACGACGGCTCTACCAGAAGAAACGACTGAGCTCCTTTTCGACTAAAATGGACCAAGAGCGGAAGATGTTGATTGTATCGCCGGAATTTGTCCAACGTCTTAAGTCTGGCGAGAATACGGAGAAAAATATATTATCACAGCTTGATGACAAAATGCAAAAAGTTTTAAAGTCCAAATTAACTGATCACGATAAATGGGGGCAGTACAACCAAGTGTTACAAAGATTCCTTCATTACACAAACCAGGCACGGCAGCCAATCAAAATACCTATTGAAACAAGCAGTAACAGCCTATCAAATGCCGTTATTTTATCTACACTTCCCAAAACTTTTAAGAAAAATGCTGAAGTTTTCCTATGCATTTTGAGTGCCTCAAACAATGTGAGCTGGGATCACAAGGGTACCGTTACTATAAAGGGTAAAATTTTACCGGCGTCTAACATAGTCGATTTAGTTCACGACACTCTGTGGCCTCGAAAAACTATTAATCCACCCGGACTACGTTGCTAATGTGCTGCTAGCTAAACCTAAACAGCAAAAAGTGCCAGCCCCGACTGGTACTACAGGAAAAACCGAAATGGAAACTGATAACTGCGAGTCCGATTTAGAATATAAATTAAAAACACCAGCTACTCATCCAAGTCCACATCAAAAAGGTTCAGTCAGAAGAACACCGATAAGAAAACGCCTCCAAAAAAGGGCCGTTAGAAAAACGGTTCTAAGGCAGATGTCATCAATATCAAAAACGAAGGGAATTCTAGATTGGGAGCATCTTAAACCTTAAAATGACACAATGAAATTCTGATTTTATTACTTGCAGCCTTTTTAATTTGAAATGTTGTGCACCTCAAACTACAGTTTTGTAAATTGCTTGCGAATTTTTAGAAAATAAGACATTCAGCTGTACATTTATTTTTACATTATTAAGTATTATACGAAATAAGAACAATATATTTGTTTATTACAATTTTGAGTTAATTTGTCGTCATCACATGGATATTTAGTCAATTGTACAAGAATTTTTGTAATAAAAATGCACAAAGAGCCCACATAACTGAAGTTTTGTTTATCGAAATGTAGGTGGTAGAAGATTTTTTAACGAAATTGCCTGTTTTTATTCAAATTTATGTTAATTTGTGGTCAACATACATATATTTTTATCAAAAGTACAAGAAATTTTGTACTAAAAGGGCGAAATTGTGACATATCGATCAATCTGTAATAAAAAAGCACAACGAGTCTACTTATCTGAAATTTTGCTTTTCGAAATGATTGTAGTAGAATATTTTTTAATGAAATTGCTGTTTTTTATTCAAATCTTACTAAAATTGCAACAAGTTAGAGAAAAAAGTGTAAAACATTTGCAAAATAATGCCTAGAAATAACTCTTAAAACTGTTTTTACATTATTTTCGTTATTATAAATCGTTTTGTAAAACGAAATGTGATAATTTTTTAAGTGAAATGATGTGGGATGGCGTATTTTTTATCGCTTATTGAATAAAATATCGTTTTTTGTATAATTTCAAGTGACATAATGTCAGTTTTGTAAAATTTAAAGTGAAATGAAGGTGTCAGAACATTTTTTCAACGAAATTGTCTGTTTTTATTCAAATTTATGTTAATTTGTGGTCAATTGCGTTTTTATTTTCGTCCGTTTGCATTTACTGGAATTTTTAAAACTAAAATACAGTTTTGATCGATATAATGACACAATTTCAGACGCTTACTTATAAAATAAAAACCAAACATGTCAATCTCGGTGTTACAAATTAAAAAGACCGTCCTTCCATCAAACCTGCACCGATTTGTTGGAAAACAAGATGCAGTTTTTATACTTTTATGAAATTTGGTAGTACGAAATAGAGGAAATTATAACGATACGTTGCCATTTCAGATAAAGTAAACAGCCAGTGAATTCCTAAAACCTGCTTCTTTGTTTCAAAATACACCGCGGTCATGACGTCAGACCAGATTTCGTTTGCAATAAACAAGTTGTAGCCTGTCTACACACCTGAAATAATGTTTCCAATTCTATATTTCTCAATATGCTATATGAATAATGGACAGACGGTTCATAATTGTATAAATCAAACTGTTCTAGCATTTCTTAGAAATTTCGCGCGAACTCGTAAGTTTCCGCATCGATAATTAGGATCATACGACGTAATGGGCGCTAAATTAAAAATTGAAAATACGAGAGAATGTCCACCTACATGGATAAACTTCAATAATTCTACAATGACATACATTTTAAATTTGAACTGTGGGTTCTGTATCAACTTTCAATAACAACTCTCAAATTTGACGATCCAGCGGAAATTTCCAGCTATATAGCAGGGTGGGACAATGAGAATCTCGATAGCACGTCGCACACAGGCGAATTTTCATAAAATCGTGGACAAAATACTTTTTTTCTATTTTTATAAGATATTGAACCATTTTTGGCTAAAGAACTAAAACTAGTATTGATAGTAATACGTATTTGATAGTTAATCGCCGTTCAAAGTGAAATGACATAAACTGGGTATCAAATGAGTCGAATTTTGGCATATTTTTTTAAAACCTAAATAGTCTCTTATTTTGAGTTTTTTTATGGAAAAATGCTAACAAGATTCTTTGTTTATGTACATTTCTATTTAATTAGAAATAATATTTACAAAACAGAGTCATATACATATAGTTATTGAAAAAATTCAAATAAAAAATATTGAAAATAACAAAAACAATTTTCGATGTTTTTCTGAATTTTATAGTAAAACATGGACTACATATCAATATTTCATATTAATATATATATTTTATATTTACTGTGTAAAATGGGGACTTACAAAAAAAAACTAATATTAAAATTCTTAACAAAAGTTTGGTTGAGTGCACTCTACGTAAAAAGGATAAGGTTAATCAGAATCACTTGATTCTGCTTCTGGAGGGTCAAGTTCTCTTTCCTCTCTTTCAGGCTGTTTCAAAAACTGAAGGACTTCAAAGGGTATTTTTTAAATTTTTTAACACTTAATTTTCTCATGAGGCTTATATATGGATCTGATGATATTAAGAGATTATGGAATATATCTTCATGTTTTGCTGCCTAGAAAATTTTCTAGAAAAACCTTCTCTGTATCTCTTAATATCCTTATTTCGGGCTTCTTGAGCTTCTTCTCCAAGCTGTCCAATTGGGAGAATTGCATAGTCTAATATTTCTGCACTATGAATTAATATCTTATGTACAGTAGTTGGCATATTATACCATGGATATAACTGTACAAACCTCTTGGCAGTATCCAGACAGTACTTTTTAAAATAATCTGTTTTTATAGAATATCCACTCGAAAACTGTCAATAAAATATTTCGAAACCGATTAATTATTTCCTCGTCACGTTGGTTATGTGAGCTGAAGTTGCAGCATCCTCAAAAAATCGGCGAGCAGTATTTCCATCATTGGTGCTTCCATATCCCGGTTTTGGTTTGTCGACCAATAAACCCATTTCAGACCTAAAAGCCTCTTGTATATTTTTTTTATTTTCTGCCACTTTTGCCTTATTGCTATCTCCACGAGCTTGCCACTGACCAATCACCAATTTATATGACAAGTGAAGCGAACACTCAAAAAACCGTATCCACGCATGTAAAGAAGACAGACCGAAGCGTAGTTTTAATTTGTCCTGAACTTCTTTGTTGGCAACTAAATTGATATTATTAAAATCCTTGGAAGTCAATCCACATAGATAGCACCTCTGCGTGGACCAATTTTCAGACACTGCATTGCAAACTTTTCCATCTATCATTGTAAACAATAATGTATGCTGCACTAATATTTCATGGTTTTTAACTTTAACTTCGGTCGAAGTTAAGGAGGAAACTTGAGTCTCGATATATTTAACTTCTTTGACTGTAATGTCTATTGTCTGATGAACAAGTTGAAGTCGAATTGGTCTACAATACCTTGAAGACGATGGGCGAGGATTTTGCCACAATACAACTTTTTTCGTTGAATTTGGCTCACCTGACACTAGTTGCACAGGAACAAGGGAGGTTAGAAAAATATTTGCATCAGAAATATTGGGATCAGAAAACCTTTGTTTGTATTCGCTCATTCCAGAGCTTCCATCACAACCCCATTTTGTAATTAAATTTAGGTTACTTAGTGCTTCAGGGGTCAAAACATCCGTAACCTCTTTTAGGGCTTGGAATAAACGAACCACGGTATGATCAAGCAAACTTTGTAAGGGTACTTCTGCAGTTGATTCGGTTATCACTAGATTTTCAGGATAACACCTTTTTTTAGCAGCAGTAATTGCTTCATAATTGGGGTAAAGGTCACTGTTGTTTTCTCTTGCTGCACCTCTAATGATGTTGTATTGGAATTTCGTCAGTTTAGCTTCAATAACTATGGACAACGCTTTATCCGAAGAATATTGAACTACGTTCTGGTTGATTCGGCTATACGCTTCTTTGTATTTGGTTGCACGTTTGGGAGTGGTAAATACAACATCTTTCACAACAACAGCAGAATCCAATTTACCTTCAGTTTGAAGTTGCATTTGAGCTGCATAGCTCAACTCTTGAACACTGAACTGTGATCGCAATTCTTCGGTTTTCCGTCTCTTCGATCTTTCGCTAACTTCCGAAAAATCAACAGGTCGTCTTCCACTTCTGGTGCGCCTTACAAACGGTTCTTCACTGCAAGGAAATTCAATTCTAGCTTCTAGCCACAAATGATTCTTGGTGCAAAAAGTCTTATTATTTCTAGATGACGCACTCCATTTGCTTTTATATTCAGAAGTAAAATGTGCCAATGTTTGCTTAGCTTCCACTGATAATTCTTCGCACCCGGTAGCTTTTCGCATTTCCCCATACAGATGATTACACTTGTCTTTGAAACCATCTGAAGGGCAGTTTTTCATCATTTCAATTAATTCATTTCTACTAAAAGAAATATAGTTAGATCTCGAACCTGTAACAAAAAGAAACAGACGTGAATTTTCAAGAAAACATACGTTGTACTTATAGCATAATTAGAAGTACAGGGTGTAAGAGAAAATCACCATCAAACTTTTAGGATGTTTCAAGTGAGAAAAAACAAGAAACAAATATTTAAAAAAAAAACATAAATGTATCCGCAAACAGTTTGTATTCGAATTACATCCCCCTAAAGAAGGTGGTTAAAACATTTAAAGGGGAAACATTTGATTATACAAAAGCATGTACTGGAAAGCCTTATTTATTTTAAAAACAGTTTTACTTCTTTTCGTTTTTTCGTGATACTAATACAGTTGTTACTGTAAACAAAGAAAATACATTATGACGCACGGCACAATTATTCAACAAAATGCCTTGCATCATAATGTAGTTTATTTTTGTACATAAAAACTTTTAACTTTATGAAAAAACTAAGAAAGCTACAAAAAGGTTTTAAAAAATCAATGTTTCTAAATTTTTTCCGTTAAACCGTTCCAATAAATACATAAGGGTTGCTAATTTCAACTCTTTAAAGTTGTAGAAATTGATTAAAAACCTAAATATGGTTGTGCTAGACAATATGTGCAAATGTTCACTTTAATATTCATTTCCAATTTTCAGTAAAATGACAAAAACTTTTTTTGTTACACCCATATACCGAGAAAAACCTTAGGGGATGAACACTACTAAAATCAGTATACCTTTGATTATATTTTTCGTAGAGATTTCAACCAATCAGAAGACCGGATTCAGTTAAGTTATCTTGTATAATTTCGATTATACAAAATCGATTATACTATAGTAACTTCACTAGGCAACGCAATACATAATTTTTGTCAACTTGGTGTTGTTTTCGTGGAGATGACTTTCAGCTAGGTTAATACAAACAAATCGAGCTGTCATTAAAATATTTATTTGTTCCTAATATTAAAATTTACTCAAAATATAATCAAATCGAATACAATGCGTACTTCGAACAGGTTATACGTCTCAAACTTCCTGCACAATAACAAATCGTGTCAGTTTGACAGAACAATCCTCCCGCTAACGCGGTCGGATTATTTAACCTGTCAAACTGACACTCTTTTATTATTGTGCAACAAGTTATCGACATATAACCTGATAATATCGAAGTACTTATAGTATTACTTCTGATTATAATATTTTAGGTATATTATTTTACTTAAATGGCATAGCGGTTTTTGTCACTGCAATTCTCGGAAGGCAGTTTGGCCGCTTCGGCCTTTACCTGCATCTACAAGGGTCAAAGCAAGTGCAGGGTAGTTAAAACTTGTGGAATTCATTCATAACTTGAGGTTTAAGCCTTGTAGCGTTAAGATGGATAAACTGAAAATACAAAGTTGTTGTGTTTTATTTAATTATCACTTTAGCAACTTTAAATATTAGTCCTAGTTAAAGGCATGCCGATAAAATTAGTAGTGTTCACCCCCGAATGTTTTTACTCGGTATAACAAAGCCGCATATTACCGCAGCCAATTTTGAATGGAATTTATTTAGGAAACTCCAACGTATACTTTGAGCCGAAATTCGCTGCTCGATCTCACTTGATGGATAACTTTTTACTTAAAAAACAAAAAAAGAAATATATTTTTTACACTTTAAGTCACAACTGTTTATAATACCATTGAAAGTTGGCTTGCATTAAATATATCGGCATATATAACGTATAGGAATATTCTACGTACTTCCAGCAACAGGTTCCATATTTGTTCACTTGAATAATTCAATCCACTCGTACTAAAATAATTTCTTCAAAAGTTCATTCACAAATTACACCAGAATCACTAACACATCCACCTTTGGCAAACCTCAGGCTTAGATTGATACACTGCGAGAAGGGTTGCTACCTGAACTAGACGGGGGGTTGTTTATTACACCCAGGTATACTGTTGACCACTTGCATATAATAATTTTGAGATAACCCAAACTTAATTTTTTGCATTTTGTCCATGATTTCTGCGAAATTCGCCTGTGTGCGTCGGTCAAATTATAAAATAGACGAATTATTTCTAGCAAATCCACCTACACAATAAATTTTTAAAAAAATGTATCAACCTTTAAACACAGCAGGCTACACAGTCCCATTCTTATAATTTAAATTTTTCAAAAAATAGTTTGTTTTAAATCTGGGCTCGTGACGTCAGAGCAGAGAAATGGCGTTTTGTTCAAACCCTTTGAATCCCGTACCCCTCCGTGGTGTAGCGGCATCGGTTGATGTGAGCCCAATGTGTATGCAAACGTAGAGGGTTCAAATCCAAGTCCGCCAGAGATTTTTTAAATTAAGAATCCATCCTGTGAATGCAAGAGAGATAACCAACGCCCCATGAGTAACAGAGAGAAACAGACTTATCAATTTGAAATTCAAATATTTCCGCGAAAATTTAAAATAAAACGACAGCCACGAGAAGTGCGCGGGCAGAAAACCAAGATTGCCGACACCCGGGAAGTTTAAATTCAAAAAATTGAACTTAGAAAAAATCGGAAAAATTTCAAATTAAAAGGGCAGCCGCGAGAAGTGCGCACGCAGAAAACAAAGATGGCCGACACCCCGGGAAGTTTAAATTCAAAAAAATGGAACTTAGAAAAATCAGAAAAATTTGCGGCGTAAATTAAGCCCATGAGTGCGAAAGAGACAATGCAGCAGCCATCATGAGAAAGCGAGACGGCATGATCCACCACGGGTGCAAGAGAGACAGCGCAACGATCGATGCGACGGAGTGAGACGGACGGACACGTGACAATCCAAGATGGCCGCCGCGGAATTCCGGGAATCGGGTAATCAATTTTAATTCGCGGATCATATGTGAAAGGCAGCTCATATGTGAAATTACATATCAAAATACATGTGATTAATCAGATCAAACCGCGAAAATTAATTAGGTCAATTCGCGAATTAATTGGAGCACCTGTCAATCATCCGATTAATTTAATCGAGCATCGATTAATTTAATTGAACACTTAATCCAATTAGTGGTGTCCTCTTACTACTCGCTAGAATTTCACTGTGCTGCCCACTATAAGGTGGAAATTTAAGCTCCTATAGATTTATTAGTCAAAATGCGAAAATAGTTTAAATATAAAAGTTCTTCAGTAAACATCTCTGCATTGTTCTAAATTTAAATCACTTATACAAGGTGTTTGGTTTGCACAGTAGAATAGCAAACTTTCTTATTTTAACTCAAACACCTTGTATAATATTATATTTTTGTATGCACAATTTGATTCCCTATATAATGGTATAGGGTATTCCTATACCTCAAATGCACGGCTGATTCGAAATTAGCGAATTTATCAAGTTTTGCCTCTAAACCTACATTCCAGCCAAAGCCTGTCTGTAGCGCGTATGCAAGTCTCTCTTCCGTACATATCAAATTCGTAGTGCTGTCTTTCTCGCTATTCCTTCAAGGATTTTCAGTCTTGCGAGGATTTATATCAATACTGTTATATACCAAAAAGAAATGTTAATGTTAACAAATTTTTAGTATCTTAAACTCTAGGAAGGTGCACACGGCCACTTCTGTATATCTATGTCAGCAGGCAAACCTTGCATTTATCCCTCTCTGATATGTGGCCGATGTGTCCACGGTGGCCGTTGTGTCTACGTCCGCTATGTGGCCGTTGTGTCCACGGTGGCCGATGTGTCCAGGTCTGCTATGTGGGAGACGTGTCCAGTATGGCCGATATGGGCATACAAAAATTCTGTGTGGCCGTTGTGTCCAGTGGCCGTTGTGTCCAGTGTGGCCGTTGTGTCCACGTCTGATAAGTGGCCGAAGTGTCCACTGTGGCCGATATGGGCATACAAAAATTCTGTGTGGCCGTTGTGTCCAGTGGCCGTTGTGTCCAGTGTGGCCGTTGTGTCCACGTCTGATAAGTGGCCGAAGTGTCCACTGTGGCCGATATGGGCATACAAAAATTCTGTGTGGGCGTTGTGTCCAGTGGCCGTTGTGTCCACTGTGGCCGTTGTGTCCACGTCTGAAATGTGGCCGTAGTGTCCAGAGTGGCCGTTGTGTCCAGCTAACCCTGTGGCCGATACGTCCAAGGTGGCCGTTGTGTCCACATATCGCTTTTGGCCGTTGTGTCCAGTGTGGCCGATATGTCCATGCAAAATTACGTGTGGCCGTTGTGTCCAGTGGCCGTTGTGGCCAGACCCCCACATGACCTAATTTTCTGTTTACGAGAACTAATAACAAAATTCCTGACCCATTACAATGAGCTTTATATTTGCTTTGTAGACCTAGAAAAAGCCTTTGATAGTGTGGCCAGGGAAAAGATATGGCAAGTTTTACTTGAGAGAGGAGTAAGCTCAGGATTAATAGTAGCAATTATCGCATTATATAAAAAGGTGCTCTGACAAAACAGCCCCACCCAAAATAGCCTTGTCAAAATAGGCCCATTAGAATAGCACGGACAAAAGAGCTCTTTGACAAAATAGCTTCGTACCAAAATAGCCTTGTGCTAATTTTTTTTTGTAGTGATATTACTCTTAATACTAATCTTTTTATGTTGTTATTTCATAACCAAATGTAGTTTTCTATACATGGGTGTTTTATATGAGTGCATCTGTAAACAACAAGTATTTTTCTATAATAAAATAGTAAATAGTGCCTATTTCTTTTTTATAATTTTAGTAAAAGCTGAAAATCGACTTCTTTCATTTTCCAGTTCCGGAAAGTGGAAAATTTTAAGCAATAGTATCTACAGGTGCAGTATTGTTTTAAAAAAAACGTAGTAAGTATTCTTTCTTTTTCTTCATTCTCTCCACCTTTTGCCCTTGCGAGCGTCGGCGCTTATGGCTTTTTAACCATTTTTTCCATCCCTTCCTGTCTGTTGCTAGGGTTTTCATTTCTTCTACTTTCTTTCCTTTTCGTTCACCCATCTCTGCTATCCCTTGCATCCCGTTTTCCGTGGTCTGCCCCTTTTTCGTTTTTTGTGACTTCATTTTTTGAATTAATTTCGGTAATCTATTTGGTTCCATTCTTGTGATATGCCCAAACCATTCCAGTTGTCTTCTTTCTGTTTTTTGCATAATCGGTTCTTGCTTTATGCTGTTTCTTATTTCTGCATTCCTTATTCTGTCAAACTTTGTTTTTCCTGGTATTTTCCTCAGGTATCTTATTTCTACCGCATTTAGGTAATTGGGATTTTTGATTCTGCTGTACTACCCATGTTTCGCTTCCATATAATAATAGCGGGATTGTTACTGTGTTGTATGCCATCAGCTTTGTTTTATTTTCTATTTCTATTTTTGCCATTATGGTTCTGTTTATTGCGTAGTATATCTTTGTAGCTTTTCCTATTTTATTGGCTATATCTCGTTCCATTTTTCCATCCTCTGTTATCACGCTACCTAGGTATTTGAATGTGGTTACCTCTTCTAATATCTGTCCGCTACATTTTATCTCTGTATTTGCTGGCTATGCTTTTTATTTATAACCATTATTTTTGTCTTATTTGTGTTAATTTCCATTTGATTTTATTTATCTCTTTCTCCCAGATATTCATTAATTTTTGCATTTTGGTGTATGTATGTGTCTGTCATCATTCATCAATACCACGTCATCAGCGTACATTAGGCAGTCCATTTTTATAGGAGTTAGGTATTTGTATCCCACTACTGTTTGTAGTTTTAACGGCTTTTCTCTTACGTTTTTTAGTCTTTTAGACTCAAACTATCTCCCTGTTTGATGCCTTTCTTTATATAAGTTTCCTCTGATTTTGTACCGTTAATCTGTATGCGTATCTTTTGTTATGATTTTTTCTGGTACTTCCAGCTTCTCCAATGCTCAGTGTATTATTTCTTTTTGGACCGTATCAAACGCTGCTTTGAGGTCTATAATTGCTAAGATTTGTTGTTCTCCTGTTTGTTTGTGTCTTTCTATTAAGTTTCTTAAGATGAATATATTGTCTGTTGTTTGTCTATATTTCCTAAATCCAGCTTGCTCGTGTTCCAGTTTATGCTCTACTTGTTGCCGTAATCTTTCTTCTACTATTCTTGTGTAAACTTTGCTTGCCACCGGTGCTAGACATATCGCTCTGTAATTCTCACATTGCGTTGCATCACCTTGTTTGTAAATTGGTAGCATTATATTGTTTTCCCAGTCTGTGGGTATTTTATTTTTTCTCCATGCCTCTTTATATATCTCCAGGAGCCATCTTTTCCCTTCCAGTCCTAGATATTTAGTCATCTCTCGGTCTATATTATCATCCCCCCTTGCTTTTCCTATTTTTAATTTTCCAATAGCTTTATCTACTTCTTTCATTTCTATGTCTCTTTCTTCTTCTTCTCTTTCTTGTCCTTCTCTTCTTATATATGATCTTTCTGCTGTATCTTCTTCTTTTAAGTCAAATTTTTCTTTGTAGAATTCTCTCCATGTTTCCAGTATATGTAGTGTATCTAGCTGTAATTCATTACTTTTGTCTCTTATCCCTTTAATTTGTTTTGTTTTCTGTTCTTTAAGCGCTTTGATTTTGTTCCAGAATAACCTGTTATTAGATTTATATGAATCATTAAATTCCCTTCCAAAATCCTCCCAACTTCTACGTTTTGCTAGTTTTACCATCTTCTTTACTTTATTTCTTATTCTTATATATTCCTCCTTATCTTTGTCCAATTTAGTCGTTATATATTTTTTCCAAGCTTGTTTCTTTTTCTTTACCTCTTCCTTTATTTTTTGTGCCCACCAGCTAGTCCTCTTGCAATTATTATTATACCTTGTCACTCCACAGATATCTGCATTGATTATTATTTCTTTCATGATTTCCTATTTCTCATCTATAGTAACTTTTTTATTTTTATCTAGCTTCTTTTGTCTTTTGAATTTCAAGTCTGTCTCTATTTGATATTCGTTCTTTTGTTGTTTATTTTTGAATCTCCATATTTTTATTTTGCAGTAATCTTTCTTACTCTCTTGGTTACTAACTGTGTTTTGTGTTTCTGCTATTACTAGTCTATGTTGTGTCCCTAATTCTGCTTCCTTCAGTGTTTTTACCTGCTTTACTTCTTCTTCTAATTCCCGTGTATACACTATATAGTCTATAATGCTTCGGGCATTTCGTTCTTCTGCTATGTATGTGTATCTATCATCGTTTGGTTGGTTGTTTCCGATTTTTAAATCGTTGATCTGACATAATTCCAGCATTTTCTTTCCGTTTCTATTCAATTCTTTTTCGCCGTATTTGTCGATTGTTCCCATTCCTGCGTTTGTGTCGTTTCCTACCCTGGCATTCCAATCTCCAATTATAAATATTCTATCGTTTTTTTTCTCGTATTTTATCTAGTGTTTGTTGTATTTCCACATAGAAATCGTCTACCATTTTCTCTTCAGTTCCTTTCCCCCAGTATTCTTTCGTTTTTAAATAATAAGAGAAGCAACTAACTGAATATTAAGAATTTATCATTAAAATCAGGTGAGCGGATGGCCTCGCGAGTAAATGCTCGCCTCTCAGGCGGCCGGCCCAGGTTCGAATCCCGGCGAATCTAGATTTTAAAAATCGTACGCTCCCCGGCTATCACGTTAACACCTGCTGTAGTCGTTAACCCCTCAAAAAGGGAACTATATCTCAGTTTTGACGAGCAAGGCTAGCCTCCTACCCGGCCTAAGGGCAAAGAGGACTCATAGAACCACGTTGTAGTTAAAACAGGCCACTGGCCTATAATGAAAGGAAGAAGAAGAAGAAGAAGATCATTAAAATCGTCACACTGTGTCGCCCAAGTCACCAGCCAGTATTAGTTATATACAATGTATATATAAATAAACAAAGTAACTTTGGTCATGCCTTTGTGTTTACATATATTTTTGTAATTTTTGCTAGGGATGTTTTGGCAAGCTATTTTGGACTGGGCTATTTTGTGTGTGAGCCTTTTTGTCGGGGCTATTATGACGTATCACGATATAAAAAATGTAGAAAATTCATAAAATATAAGAACAGTGAATTCGAACAATCCTTTATCTAATAGACTTATCTGTCCGTCTGTCCGTCCGTCCGGGACGCTGTTTCAGCAGCCAAACTGTAAGAGATAGAGAAAAAAGTTATGAAAGTTATATGTTTGGAATGGTCATGTCAGCTCAGGAAACGAATTTCAGTCACGTGACACTTCCGGTCTTCGAGAAATCACAAAAAAGACCGGTTTTCAAATAGAACGCGGAGCTGCGACCCTCTGCGCCTTAAAACCTCGATCGGTTAGGCAACCACTTTGACACCTTCCAGGTCTGGGTACAGTTTTTATTTAATACGCGTTCTATTTGATAAACGGTCTTTTTTGTTTTTTTAAATGAGACATTTGTCTCACTGGATTGCTTGTTTGTGACTAATCAAGGCGTGAGGCAGGGTAGCATCCTGAGCCCCCTTTTGTTCATCGTGGTGCTTGATCACTGCTCACAAAAGGTAGGGAAGGAAACATGAGGAGCTAGGGTAGGAGTATTGAAGTTGGAAACGGTGAAGATAAAAGAATTGCTGTACGCAGACGACATGGTCATAGTGGCGGAAAGTGAAAAGCACCTAAAAAAATCTTTAAAGGCCTGGAGTGAGGTACTAGCTAAGAACGGTCTAAAAATAAACTAATCAAAAGCAGAAGTAATGGCGGTGGCCAAGAATGAAAAAATACTCATGATACAGCTGGATGGGGTAACCAGTGGAGACCTTTAGGAGCTAATACTGACCATTTGGGAGATCTAGAGAACGAAATAAACAGCAGAATCAGCGGTGCGTCAATGGCCTACTACGCGATGGGGAAATCCTTCTTTGGAAAGAAAGATTTCGAGGGAAACAAAGGTACGAATTTTTAGGAGTATCATAGTACCAATACTCACATACGGCAGCGAATCGTGGGTGATGACAGAGCGGTTAAAATAAAAAATCGAGGCCTGTGATAGTTCAGGTATGTAGTGCAGATTTTAGACGATAGAATAGTGAAAAAAGTGTGGGAAATGGGAGTGTACAGGAAAAGGTGTAAGGGTAGACCCATAAAAACATGGAACGTTAGTGTAGCAACAGCCATAGCAAACAAGGGGCTTAACTGGAAAGCAGCGAAAACACCAGCAAAAAATAGGAAGGAGTGGAGAAAGCTTCACAAAGGGGCTTTGTGATTGAAATTCGCTTACCTTGACACCCGGTAAGAGTATAAGAGGTGAAGACTAAGTAAGTAAGTAAATATCATTGATCGATATTTAATTACATTTTTCCAGGTTTTTCACATATCAATAGCTTGATATATATCAATTAATATTGATGTTAAATCTGAAAAAATTTAACTAAACATCGAAATTTAATAAAGGGGATATGAAAAAATCGTTTGAATTGGGCTCTTGAAATTTTTTCATACCTTTGCTTCTTGTAGTGGCAATCAAATGCTCTTATAAAAACTAGTTTCTAAGTACATTTGAACTACAATTAACTAAATTATTAGTTCATGCGCCTTTAATGCAGTCTAACAAGTTACACAAATATGCAAAAAACTGTAATTTAAACCAAATTTATAAATTAAATTGATAGGTAACATTAAAATAACAATGGGATAAGTAAACAAGATGTTGTAAGAGAACTTTAATAGTATATTATGCAACAAGTTTAGAAAAGTGATGTTTCACTGAACAAGTATGGCTGGCCATACGAGTTCAGTGCGCCTCATTTAATAACCCTCCACACTTGTGAAAAAAAGTTACACTTCTAACACTCGTGGTCTAAATAACTATTATTTTATCCTATTATGTTACTATGATAATAATTCCTTAGCAACGAGTTGCGTTAAGGTGCATTTAACAGCAGTAGTGTTGTTAAGAAAAATAACATAGGTACCGATGATTTGTTAACATTTAATCACATGTTGGCAGTACTGACGTGCATTGTTGGTGGCACTGTCAGTCAAATTCGATGTTAGTAGGTTAGGTTTTGTTTGTTTTTTGACACTGCCTGACGCAAAACTTAACCTGCTAATCCCGAATTTGACATAACTTGACAGTGCTACCAACAATACAGTATTGAGTGACTTATGGTTTTTATCTTACTAGTGACACCACCACATCCATAGCAGATATATGTTTCGCTGTTGTGTCATTAATAAAAATTTTTCGTATTTTTTGGAAAAGATTAGTATTTTAGGATAAAATAAACCGTGTTACAATATACGTAACGTTATCTGCTTTCTACATTACTCCAAAATTTTAAAAAATTTGCTCCTAACGTCGCTTGTTCATTCAAACTATTCTCTCGTACTAAAAAGAGCTTGATAACGTTACTTGCATCGTAAATTACTATTATCGCATTTCATGAGAATAGTAAAATATTAAATTTTTACATACAAGTGACATTAAATGTCAAAACATAACTAAGCTGAGCAGTACTCGTTTCTATGTATTAAAGCATAATAAGCAGCTTCAGTTGATGTTATGCGTTTGGCAGTGATATATGTGACGTACTTGTATAATGCCATAATGGTGTTCATCTCTTTTCACAACAGTTCGTCGCCTAGTGAAATATTTATGAATTAGTACAAAATTTTGTCAGGTCTGAAAGTGGAGTCGATCCATCTGATATTTTACATCTTATATCATGGTTTGATCATGCAGTAGAAAATTTATAGAGTGAAAATTGTACACAATTTATTAAACAGAACTTTTACAAATATTGCTATAACACATTTTATAAGCAATATTAAAGCAAGTTTAAAAACAATACTAAAAAAACATTCAAATCATGTTCAATTTAGGAAGCAGGTGCTGATGCTGCAAGCCAATCTACAACTTTCGAATTATGCCACACGTACTGTCCTCGTAAACCATGAGGATCGAGGGCCAAAAACAACGGAGCTGAAGCACCTTGTTCGATGGTGAGTGGTCCCTTATGATTAGTCATGTCTGTATCAACATAGCCTGGGTGGACACTATTGATAGATATGTCTCTTTTTTGTGGCTCATTGTCGAAATTTCTTTGCTGAACGATGGTGAGCGCAGTGACACCAACTTTTGACACAACATAAGCAGAATTTCCCCAACCCTCTTCAACATGTTTTCCATTCTTGGTATCCCTGAAATAAGTTTTAATTTATTAACATGAACTTCGCAATTATGTATCTTTGTTTATGAAAATGGAAGTTTTTCAATGAGTGTCACCCTTTTCCTATTAACATTTTCTTAAATATTAAAAAAATTAATAATCCACATGTAAAGTTCAGGGCGCTTCATTCCACACGTAGGATATGGCCTGAGACTCGGCAAGTCAGGGTCGCCGAAATATCTCTTTCCGAAATTCAGTCAATCTGGCACACTGTTGACGGCATACTGGTGATGTGGTTAGCATCACACCTTCGACAATTGCCTTACTTTCCCTTCCTTTACATCCGTGGTTTTGGTACCCAATTTTTAAAGCGACTGGGTGGGCCGTCCGTCAGTTGCCAGATGTGGGAATGAACCCTACCCCATAGTACCGCAGTGGAATTCCCTAACCGCTTGGCCACGCTGGTGATGATAACCCATAAGTAATAGAATATTATTGGTGTTACGATATCAGATATTAACGAAGGTAAGTATTCTAGATCATAAAACACAAATATCCAATAAGCAGTTGGTGTCTAAGGTACCTGGTGCTCCGCATGCCTAGAACTGTCCATAATCAACAAACAAACAAACTAGAAAATAAAAAAATTTATGTATGATTCTGACATAGTGAAAATTAGAGATTTTCATGATAATTTGTGGAGAAGTTCTATGAAGCTTTGTAACGATGATACCGGCTTTGGTTTCACTGTATTGCATTGTTCGATATCAGGAGGCCTAAATATCTCAACAAATGTCGAAAAAATTACAAAAATTCTCTCAAAAATGGCAACAATTTTGATCATTTTCACAGACGATATTTCCCTCTTACTCACAAGTGATGCTCTATAGTTACTATCTGACCAAACATTCTAGAAAGATCTAGACGGCGAACTTTATTTCAGTGCTTAGCTTATGGGTAATGAAAACTGTCTACTGGTCGCAGAAATACTAGTAACGTATTACCAGAACTATTGCGAATACTTCGCAAACTGATGGAAATAAAAATAGTGATTGAAATAAGAAATGATCTGTAATTAAAATTTGAGACAACTAAGATTATAGTATAATAGACGGAGAGCCAGCGACAAATATAGTTACGTCATGTTACTATGCTCTCTTACTTAACATCGCTGATAATTAATTTGGAAGTCTGCCTGGTTTCCGGTGGTGGAGAAAGCTGCAGCAGGGACGCAAAGTGGTAGAGATGACAGATAAAATAAACATATCTGGCAGTACTGAAGTGTATTGTTGGTAGCACTGTCGGTGTACTTCCAATTCGAGATTAGCAGGTTAGGTTTTGTTTGTTATTTGACCTGACAACCTCAAATTTGACGTCGACTGACAATGGCACCAACTATAAACTTCAGAACTGTCAAACATATAACACGTATCACAGGCGACTCTTATTGCAAATTTATCCGATCTTTCAGTATTTCATTTTCTTATGGTCCTTGGGAAAAGTATCCCCAGTAGGTCATGGTTAGTTATGTAAAACTGACCTGACAAAATTTTAGGTATACTTTTTAAAATTAGGTTATAATTTTTGACATTTGACAAATACACGTATAGCTAATAGTTATTTATGCAACAAGTGCTAAAAGTTGACGTTTATGCACGAGACATGAAAAGTGCATAAACGACTTTTAGCACGCGTTGCATACAATATTTTATCTACTACCTTAATTTTACTGTTATTAATCCATAAATATCGATTTAACAAAGGTTTGCATCTACGACACTTCTAATTTATGTCATAAGGTCAGTTACGAAATGTAATTATTAATACTCCACATTTGACTGTATTCATTACATAACGCTTTAATTATTTCAAAAACACTTTACCTGCAACGCAAGAAACAACTAGAATAACTTTACAACTTCACTTCCAGTTCGAAATTGTAGTTTTATAACTGCACTTCACTTTTAGCACATGGGCTAAAAGTAAACAGCTGATTTCTTTAACCACGCTAAACTATAAAACGTCACTTTTAGTGAAACAAGCTAGCGCTAAAAGGCCTACTTTTAGTGGTGGTCGTAGATAATAGCTATTTATGCAACAAGTGCTAAAAGTCGACTTCTATGACAGTTAGAATTTATGTCATAATAAAGAGACGGCCTTGGTACGCGGGCGAATGTTTGTGAAACTAATACTGTCAAAGTCAGTTATCAAAGGTAATTATTAATGCTACACATCTGACTGTATTCATTACATAACGCTTTAATGATTTCAAAGACACTTTACCTATAACGCAAGAAGTAACTAGAATAACTTGATAACTTCACTTCCAGTTCGCAATTGTAGTTTTATAACCTCACTTCACTTTTAGCACATGGGCTAAAAGTAAACAGCTGATTTCTAAATTATAAAACGTCACTTTTAGTGAAAAAAGCTAGCTCTAAAAGGCCTACTTTTAGTGGTGGTCGTAGATAATAGCTATTTATGCAACAAGTGCTAAAAGTCGACTTTTAATGCGCGAGACATGAAAATTATGAAACGAAGCCGAAGGCTGAGTTTCATAACATGTCTCGCGCATAAACGACTTTTAGCACGCGTTGCATACAATATTTTATCTACGACCTTAATTTTACCGTTATTAATCCATAAATATTGATTTAAGAAAGGTTCGCATCTGCGACGCTGCGTCATAATGAATAGTAGCCTACGCCGCTGGCGATTGTTTGGCCACGCCCGTGCTGTCAAAGTTGAGTTACGAAATGTAATTATTGATACTCCACATATGACTGTATTCATTACATAATGCTTTAATTATTTCAAAAACGCTTTACCTGTAACGCAAGAAGCAACTAGAATAGCTTTACAACTTCACTTGCAGTTCGAAATTGTAGTTTTGAACTCGCTTCACTTTTAGCACATGTGCTAAAAGTAAACAGCTGATTTCTTTAAACACGGTAAACTATAAAACGTCACTTTTAGTGAAACAAGCTAGCGCTAAAAGGCCTACTTTTAGTAGTGGTCGTAGATAAAAATGTTTGTCAAAGATAAAAAAATATAACCTAATTTAAAAAGGATACGTGACATTTTGTCAAGTCAGTTTCATCTAACTAAACATACTTTTCCGAAGGAACATAAGAAATAGATAAATCTTTACTTCTTTCCACAACCTAAAACCAGGCAGACTTCCGAATTAATTATCAGCGACGTTAAGAGGGTATGATAAGATGAAATATTTTCTTAATGAAATGACGTAACTATTTTTGTCGCTGGGTCTTAGACTATAATGTTTTATTAAACAAATTGTTTATGTTGGCCAGGTTTTGATTTCAACTCTAATGTTGTTTTTATTATTAATATACATAATGAGCAATTAAGATTCTTAAGAGTCCTTCTGTGCACGAAAGTGTTTTTAAAGTTTATTATAAAATATTCGTAAACCCTTTGTCTACATTTTTATAACCCTTCGAGATTACTTGTAATTGTAATGGTAAAAACGTGCTTAAGACATTGCCATTGATGCACAATAATTGTCTATGATCAAATGCAGGATCGATAAATACAGATAACTTTGAAATTTTCTTCAGTACAATGTTCATTTTTGTCCTTTTTCTGCAATTATAAACAATAGTAAATCATAAAACATAGCAGTTTGCTTAGACTACAATTATTGCAAAAATAAAGAACAGCAAAAGTAGTTAGATGGTGTCATGTGCAACTATGGTACCAAAGGGTATTACTCCTATAAAATTATGAACATTAAGATGCCATTTACAAATTGGTCAATGAAACGAAAGAAAGCACTTGAAATAGAAAATCTGTGTTTAAAAAAGAATGATAAAAGAAAAGAAAACTGCATGTGTTTTAAATATATAGTTCTGATATTGATTTCTTTGTGAATTAGTCTATTTAAGATAGAGAATAATTTTCAAAATTTTTCAGTGTGTTAACCATATACCGATTTCCAAAGAATTACCGATTGAATGTATTGTAACCACACTAAATAATATTTAAACAACTATAAAAACAGAAAACTTCATATCTACTGAAGTAAATTATCGTTATAATGATAAATACTGGTAATAATAAATATATCTTATAGAAACATACTTTACAAATTTGTTCATAAGTTCACTCAGCTTCTCAACAGTCAAGCTTGGGTCACTAAATGTGGCGCGAAGTTTAGGTGATGGAATACATGTCAAATGGCCTGCAGAGCTAGACATAGTAACAACCCTTGCTTGTCGATTCAAAATTGGAAATAAAGTTTCACAAACACGTAGTGTTCCAAAATAATTTACTCGTACAGTAACTTCGGCTTGCTCGCTAAATGGTTCAGTGGCGTTATTCTAAAAAAAGTGATTTTACAATTTGTTAATTGAGAACATATGCATATAAATGTGCTACTAACGGAATAAGCAGTAGCAGCATTATTCACTAATATGTCGATACCACCATCAGTACTTTTTACATGATCTCTAAACTTTGTTACACTGTCCAAGTCATTTATATCAAGTTTGTGAAAAACCGGATTTAATCCCAGCTTTTTCAGCTTGTCAACTGCAGCATTGCCCCTGTCTTCATCTCGAGCTGTTAAATAGACTTTTCCGTCATATCTCTCACAGAGCCCTTTGACAATGGCATAACCAATACCCTTGTTTGCTCCTGTAACCTGAAAAATATTAAAATTGGAGCAACTAGATAAATATGTAACACACTAATGCATTACTACAACTACTTTTCTGGAAGTCATAATATTTATTTTATGTGGTAGGTATTGTCGAAAACAGATTCTGTTTTTCTAACCACGTAATCACAATCAGAACCACGTTGCCGCCGGAAGTGACTGATTACCTTGTTTACTTGTTAAATAACTAACAGAGATAATACCGATGTGGCCAAAATTAAACATCACAGCGATAAGATAACATGAATAACAAAATAGAATGCTCGAGTAAGAAAGAGATGACTATACGAAAAAAATATTTTAGTAAGCATGTTTTGTTGACATATGTCATAACAAGTGAATCACCAGAGCTACGCTTCGCTTCCTTAATTACACGATTTAATTTAATTAAATATATAATTTTAGTTTACTTTTTCGTAATTTTTTTGAAAATAAAAACGGGCCTACGATCTAAGTCTAAAAATTAGCAAAATTTTAAGCTATCATACAATTTAATCAGTCCAGTATCTTCGGAGGATATAGCAAAAAAAGATACAAAGAAAGAAACCACCGATTTTATGATATAGATTAAAATGAGCGTCAAGCCTACTCGAATATTTGCTACTATTACGTGTTATTTTCTTGTTCATGTTATCTCATTGCTGTGATATTTAATTTTGGCCCCATCGGTATAACCCCACGGAGATAACTATGAATAAATTGTACTGAGTAGGTTATTCAAAAGTCGGTTTCATACAACTAAAGCCAAGATGCATGAGTTATTTTGCAACTTTTTCAGCATATTGCCTAAAGAGTAGCCTACAGCAAAGTATTACTAACGAGGATAGGTCTCAAGATATAGAGGGAAGGTGGAGCAGTTTAGAGAGGTCGATACTACAGGCCGCGAAGGTAATGAAAGATGATAATAGGCGTCAGGCCCGCATAAAATGGTATGATGAAGAATGCAGAAAGGCAGTAAAAAACAGAAATGTTGCAAGAATGAGAATGTTGCAGAAAAATACACCAGAAGCAAAAATAAATTACCAGGAGACCAGAAGGAGGGCCAAGCAGATCTGCAGAAGTAAAAAGAGGGCATTTATGGATCAAGAATTACAAAAGATAGAGGATAATTTTAACAGTAAGGATATAAGAAACTTTTACCAAGAAGTAAAAAAAGAAAAGGTGGGCTATAAAGGAAAACCCTTATTCTGTAAAGACAAGGAAGGCAACATGGTGGGAGGAGTCAATGAGGGGCTAAAGAGATGGGCGGAACATTTTCAAGAAATGTTAAATGACGAAAGAATGGAGCCCGAAATAAGAGAAGATGAAATGAGAAATGTGTTGGAAGAAGGCAGAAGAAACTCAGTGGAAGAAGATCCAAGTCTAGAAGAAATCGAAACAGCAGTGAGAAAATTAAAAAATAACAAGAGTGCGGGAGAAAATGGTATCGTGGCAGAGCTGGTAAAAATAGGCGGCGAAATTTTGTTAGAAAAAGTACACGAGCTTATACGAGAAGTGTGGAGAAAAGAAAAAATGCCCGAAAAGTGGTCCGAGGCTATATTATGCCCGGTATTTAAGAAGGGTGACAGAGCACTCTGCGAGAACTACAGAGGGATAGCCTTGCTGGATGTAATGTATAAAGTACTAGCAAATGTCATAAAAGTCAGGCTGAGTGGAATGCTAGAAGGAGTCATCGGCGATTATCAATGCGGATTCAGGGTGAACAGATCGGTCACCGACCAGATATTTGTCATGAAGCAGATAATAGCAAGTAGTTACGAACACAACCTAGCATTGCACATGGTATTTATTGATTTCAAGCAGGCATATGACACCATAAACAGAAAGAAACTGTATAAAGCGATGGAAGAGCTGGGGATACCTACCAAGTTAGTCAGATTAACAAGAATGACCCTCCAAGGAGCTAAAAGTAAGGTGAAAGCTAACGGCAACCTATCAGAAGCCTTTGAGGTAAATAGAGGGCTAAGACAGGGGGACCCATTGTCAACAGGCCTATTCAATTTGGTCCTGGAGAAGACACTACGAGACAGTAAAATCCGCACCCAAGGCACAATATATCATCATAGACACCAGTGTGTAGCATTCGCAGATGACATCACAATTATTGCAAGAACTAGAAGCGAATTACAAAATGTGCTACGAAGACTGGAGAAAACCGCAAGGGAATATGGCTTACAGTTTAATGAGCTAAAGACTAAGTACATGGTGGTAAGCAGTGGGGAGGAAGGAAGACGGTACGGGGACATAAAAATTAAAAACTCAGAAGGGAGGGAGTATGTGTTTGCAGAAGTGAGCGAATTCTGCTATTTAGGAGTGGCATTAACTAACAAAGGGGGAGACAGTGCGGAAATAAGGGCGCGATTAGCAAAAGCGAACAAGAGTGCGGGAGCGTTTCTAAGAACATTTAAGTCTAACATTATATCAAGGCGAGTAAAGTTGCGAGTATACAAGACAGTTATCAGACCGGTAGTGACGTACGGAAGCGAGTTGTGGGTATTAAACAAAAACGACCAAAAAAGATTGGAAATATGGGAAAGGAAGATTTTACGAAGAGTATTCAGGGGTAAAACGGTGGATGGCCAATGGCAAAGAAGAACAAATGCAGAAATAATGGAATTATACAAAGAGCCGAGTATAACACAAGTAATAAAATCATACCGGATTCGATGGTTGGGACATGTAGAGAGGATGGCGGAGGAAAGAGCTACAAAGGTTGTGCTTAAACGTGGCAACGAAGGAAGAAGAAGGAGAGGGAGACCAAGAGCCAGATGGTTGGATGCGGTGAAGAACGACCTCGCGAAATTAAAGATTGGGAACTGGGAGGTGGCGGCGAGAGACAGGAAGCGATGGAAGTCAATAACAAAACAAGCCTTGGGCCTACAGGGCCTGCCGAGCTAATTATATATATATAATTTTAGTTTACTTTTTCGTAATTTTATTGAAAATAAAAACGGGCCTACGATCCAAGTCTAAAAATTAGCAAAATTTTAAGCTATCATACAATTTAATCAGTCCAGTATCTTCGGAGGATATAGCAAAAAAAGATACAAAGAAAGAAACCACCGATTTTATGATATAGATTAAAATGAGCGTCAAGCCTACTCGAATATTTGCTACTATTACGTGTTATTTTCTTGTTCATGTTATCTCATTGCTGTGATATTTAATTTTGGCCCCATCGGTATAACCCCACGGAGATAACTATGAATAAATTGTACTGAGTAGGTTATTCAAAAGTCGGTTTCATACAACTAAAGCCAAGATGCATGAGTTATTTTGCAACTTTTTCAGCATATTGCCTAAAGATAACCTACTGGGGATACTTTTCTCAAGGACCACAACAAATTGGGACGCCTCTACCTATATACAAAGTGTTTGTGAATCGCTAGCCAGCTCGTAACTTCGTTAATATTAGAGATATTGAAAAAACTTCCTTTTATTTTAAACACCAGTATACAACCTACAACTTGCAATAAACCAATTTAAATTGCTGCCATCTATTTTTGTGCAGTGATACACAACTTTGCTTTGTGGCAGCATGCTTAAACTAAAGTTTTAGAACTTACTAGCAATCGAACAAAGATGCAAAACAAGTTCTACTTAGCCATACAAATTCTTCATTGCCGAATTATCGCACCAAACGTACTAAAACAATTGAAAACGATGCTTTTTTTAATGGAACAATATGAGTTTCATCAAAGTGTTGAAAACTACAATAAAAGAGCTTTCCAACGATGTGTCATATTCCCTATTTTGTTTGAAAGTAGGTAGTTTTTAAAAAACCAAAAATTTGTTAAATTTAATTCAAAAATAAATGTTGGATTTAAAAAAAATCATGTGTGTTACATGCACACAACTTCCTTTTACAGTGATCTTATAATTAGCCAAAAATTTGATTTTTAATTTTTAAGCATTTGTAAACATTTTCAAAAATTACAAATTCTATAAAAACCGTACAAAATGGAGAGTTAGTTGAAAAGACACATTAAAGCCGAATTAAAAAAATGTAATAATATACTGGGTGTTCTATTTCAAACAGGAGTTAATAAAAAACTACAAAACAAAAGAAACCCATTTTAGAGGCATTCAACTGGAAAATCACTGATCTCACATCAATATACCTTAAAAATGTGAAGTTTGAAAAAAAATTTTAGAGCCGTTTTTGAAAAAATCGGAAAAAATATAAAAATTCACAAGAGTAAAAACCCTACTTCCGGTTATGCGATTTTCTTCAAAAGCTTGCTGTCGTATGTAGATAGTACACAAAACTTATATATGAAGTTTCAACGCCATACCTCTTTTCGTTTTTGAGATATTCTGTTCACACACAGACTAACAGACAGACCAAATGTGTTTTGGGTTCAGGAAACTCTAAAACGTGAAGATCTGTTGAAAACTCAATTTAGATTTTTTGGGGTAAATCCAATACTTCCTTTGTCGTAAAAGGAAGTAAAACATAGTTTCCAACCGTTTTAGTACCTGTGGTGCGATAATTCGGCCACGTGGAACCAGTGGCGGCACTAGAATATTTTTCTTGGGGGGGCCTAGAGGGGCCAAGTTAAAGTTTGGGGGGACAGTTCAAAAAATGTAGTATCAATTTAATAACTATTTTATTAAGAAATAAAACCGTTCGTAAATTTACAAATTATTACAGGGTAATATTTTATTTACTTATCATGTATGTATAATAAAATCTTAGGTATAACAACTAACCACTATTGAAGAACTATTCGCCTATTTGCATGACTCGAGGAAAATGCATCCACTACTTTATCTAAATCTATGTTTTTTGCAATTTCCTTTTCAATAGATAAAGTGGAAATGTTGCAGAGCCTCTCACTAGTCATTCTAGTTCTGAGATAGGTTTTGATTCTTTTCAAACTAGAAAAAGACCTTTCGCAAGAAGCAGTTGAAACAGGTAAAGTCACTGCTATTTTTAGTAGGTAAGTTATACAGTGTTTCAAAGGCATCACGGTATTGATGTACTAAATTAAGAAGCTTAAATTGAATCAATTTTTTCGTTTTTGTCTTCAGATTTTTTACATAATTTCCTTATCAGTAAAATTTCCGCATTTAAGGAGCTGGCGTCCAAAGAATACCACTGTGCAAATTTCGACAACTCGTCTGAATTTAAAAACTTGTTGCTGGCAGGATTTAGGGAATGAATAGAACTTAAAATAACATTATTATTTGAAAATCTTTTTTTTAATTCATTGATGATAATATCTAGTACTACAGGGTAAAAAAAGTGAATTTTTGATTCATTATTTTTACGTTCCAAATTTGGAATTTCAGTAGTAATGTATTTTCGCAGGTTCTGTGGCAGTTTACTTCGTCGCTTGTTTATCATATTTTTGATATATCCGCTTTGAATACCAGTTTTCTGGCACAATGTTTGTACCGACGACCAAATACTTTGCCACATGGAATCCTCATCCCGCCAGTTTTCCAAAACACTTATTGTTGCATCAACTAAATCTACGGCATTAGCATAATCTAAATTTGGGTTCTGTAAATGGTCAGACAAAGAACTTGTTTGTATTAATAATACTTTAAAAATAAAAAGAAACATAACAAATTGTTCATTTAATTGATTTAAAAGTCCAGTAGCATCTACTTGACAAGTACTCTTATCTTTAAAATTACCTTCACCGTCGGCTATACTATGCAGTAACACTATAATCGATTCAAATGTCTTGATCACCACATCACATGAAAGAAATTGTGCAGTCCAACGGGTGTCACTCAGTCGTTTTAGTTCCATTGGTTTTTGTTTGGGATATATTTGTTTTTGCAGGTTAATAAATTTTGGGTGCACTGTAGAACAACTAACAAAAACATACAGTTTTCCTAAAACGGAGAAAAAGAAAAAAGCTTCAGAAAATCCTTTGCAGCAGTCCACAACAGCCAAATTTAATACGTGGTTGAAGCAATGAATATATACTGCCGAAGGAACTTCTTTTTGTATTCGAGCCTGTACACCAGATAAATGCCCGCTCATTACAGCTGCGCCATCATATGACTGAGCAACACAATTATTTAAATCAATTTTAGCACAAGCTAACACTCTTTTGATATTACTTGCATAATTTTCGGCATCTAATAAACCACTGGCAGCATTAAAACCCAAAAACCGCTCGTGGATACTTCCATCTAAATAGTAACGCACCACTAACGAAATTTGTTCTTCTTTACTTAAGTCTTTAGTCTCGTCGCTAAGAATAGCAAAATATTTTGCATGTTTTATGTCCTCAGAGATCTTATTCTTGACTAAAGCAGACATTATGTCAAGAAGAAGATTTTGAGTGTCGTGATGCAAGTATTTTGCATTTTTAGGTCCCTCCTCCAATCGCATTTGTATGATAGGGTCGTGTTTAGCCATAATTAGCATAAGTTCCCTAAAATTTCCTTGATTTAAGCTCACATTACTTTCATCGTGACCTCTTTGTGCCATGTCTTGGGTAGCAGTAAAAAGCAGACACTCAGCAAGGGTTTTAATGTAATGGCGGTTTTCCGTAATTTGTTTTTGGGAAACTTGATTTACTTTTGCAGCTACAGAGCTGGACTCGTTTTGCAATTTTCTGAACTCCATACATTGAATATGGCATGTTTTGTGCTGTTTTGAATTTTCATGTTTTATGAAACCTTTCTTCTTCTCTAGCGCTTTTTTCCAGTCTGAAAAACCAGCATGGGTAAAAGTAGTATTAAAATCTTTATTCTCCTTGAAAAAGTGCCGGCAATAGAAACAGTAAACTTTATTTTGAATAACACTGTATTCGAGCCATGAAAAAGTATTAAACCAGTGTGCTCGAAAAGATCGTTGTCTACCACCTATTATGCTTTCCGGGTATCTATCTTTAACAATTTGTGTTGGTCCGTCATTTACACACCGTGAAATGTCACGAGGGCCGGAAACAGTAAAAGATGAGCTGCAACCTTTTATTTCTTTTGATAATCCTGTTGGTACTTCAACTTCTAAAATGTTGCCTTCGTTGCGGTCACTGTCATCACATCCATTAGACATATTGTTCTCGTTTGCCTTATTGTCATTATTATCATCGTTACAAACACTTTCTTCAGTCTCATCAGGGAACTCCATCATCTCCACATCACTATTATTTTCAGTACCTACTTATTTCGTCCTTTTCAACAACGTTGGTCTCTTTGATTACTTTTGCTGCGGTGGGAGTAAAATCAAAGTAATCCCTTAGTGTCTTAGCACGCTTCATTTTTTAACAGACCGCAAAACACAATTAAAATGCACACTACCACACTTCAACGAGACCACCAAGCAAATGTGGTCAGAAGCAAACATCAGAAGCCAAATGTTTATATTTTAAAATTTAGCTAAATTGCATTCTCTTTTGTATTCATATTGATTGTAAAAGGACCTGTAAACATAACAGGATTATTACTGTATCAAATTGTGCCGACCAACCATAAGGATGTTTGTTAACCCAAACAAGAACGTAAATTGATATTCTGCATCTAAGCAGCTTTCCTTATCATGCGCTTAAAAGACCCATTAATAATCAAACCACAAAATAAAGTTGATTTTTAGTATATGTATTTTACTGCGGCAAATAAACATTCCCCATTAAAAGTTCTTAGAAATAAGTATTTAGTTTAAGTTCATTAATTCTATTATAGCAACATATTCAAAATATCTCTTTGAATGTGTTTAGACATAAGATATTAATCAAATGGTGTCTTCGGGGGGGCACTCAGGGGGGCACAACTAAATAGTGCCGCCACTGCGTGGAACTTTTACAGCTAATTGGAATTTCTTTTGCATTTCATTTTCGATTCTTAATGATTTGGTGTAAGTCATGGCCAGCTAATTTTTTTGTGGCTATTAGAATTTGTAGGCTGCGTGCTGAAATTTAAAACAAAAGCAAGTTTTTTTCGATATTTCTATTATTAATGAAGCTACGAGCTGTCTAGCGATTTAGAAACACCCTGTATAGTATTTTCTTTAAACATAAAATCACAAAGTGGCCTTTGATTTCCAACATTTCATTAGTGTACTTTCAAAATTGATATTTACCTAGGAATGTACTTATAAAATAATGATTTATGTATCAAGGGCGTAAGAAGCCGTGTATGGTTCATGGCGTAAAAATTAGAGCCCAAGGCGTAGCCGCGGGCTCTAACACGATAAGGGCCATAAACGCTAGTTCCGCACGAGGTGCATATGATAGTTTATGTACAGACCTGAATAGTCAGTTATAATAATACCTACCGCAAGAGCATAAAAAATAATCGATTATTTTACTTCCCGACCAACGAGGCGTACTGATTTTTTAAGGAATACGTCGAGTACGTCACGTACCTCGATGTTTAAATTTCTAGTGTGATGTAATTATCCATGTATAGTTTATCTTTATATTAGTTCACCTTTTACTCCTGTGTACATTTTGTGTGACTACTGTGTGTTCTCTGATGCGTCGGTGCGTTTACAGCAATAGTTGATC
Organism: Agriotes lineatus; assembly: GCA_940337035.1. Classification (NCBI taxonomy): domain Eukaryota; kingdom Metazoa; phylum Arthropoda; class Insecta; order Coleoptera; family Elateridae; genus Agriotes; species Agriotes lineatus. The sequence goes on along the minus strand of CALNHX010004905.1, from coordinate 52,985 downwards.
ATCCAATATACACTTTCTAATCCATTATTTATCTTATTAAGAAACACTAGTAAGAAATAACATTTTGTTGCACCACGGGCATTACTTGATGTTTATACCCTCAGGAGACTTTCAAACCCTTGGGCTAGACCCTCGGGATTATAAACTTGCCATTCTCGAGCTAGCATAAACATCTTTATTTATTTATTTATTTTGGTACTCAGCCAACAGCCGTTAGGCCAATTATAGGCGTCGCTGTACATTTTATGGGGACTTCCAACACCACTAACGACTGTCATGATGTTATTATGACATCCGGTACCACGCGGCGCCGAGAGCAGCAGCCGTGGAACTCCCATCCAAGTTCTGACCAGAAAGAACGTTGCTTAACTCTACTGATCGAACGTGGAAGCTTGTTCAAGCTACACCACCCGGCACCGAGATGCACTTGCTACATAAATAACTGTTATGGCCTTTGAATAAATAGGAGTGATTCATAAGCTGTCATTATGGTTAGTTGCGCGGCTTGTGGTTGTTCACAAAGCAAGAAAAATTCAAGTGCTGGAATAACATTTCATCAGTAAATATCAGTCTATCGATACAATAAGTTAATTAGGTAAATTAAGAAAAGTTTTGACATCATTAAATTACAAAACAAAAATGATAGTTGTGACCTTCAGACGTCACTTAGCAGTCTGTGGCGTGTCTATCTCATTTTCACCATTTTAACCTTTCGGCGGGCGCGCTGTTGTAAAAAGTACAACAGTCCAGAATTTTCGCAAATTGCATGCATAATACGCAAGCGACGGCCAGTAAACTTTAGGTATTCCTTTATTGTTTTATATACCAGCAGGAAATCCGGTCAGTACAGCCTCTGAAACTAATTTCGACGTATTTCTTGTCAATATAGGCTTTACAACGCGCGCCTGCTCGTGTTATTCAATGTGAACAAATTGGTTATTGGAATTAGTGTAAACGACTTGCGTTAATAATACAATGCAACTTGATAAAATATTATATTTAAAATCCTATATGAACTTGTCGCAGATTATCATTTTAGTCAGTTACTTCATAAAATTATTATAAACATTAATTTGTTGATGAAATGAAAAATTACACTGGATTTGGTGTTTTAGTTTCCCTAATGATGGTAGAAGAGATACTTGGATAAATATCATAAAAAAAGAAAATTGGACGGCAAAGAAAAGTAGTGTTTTATGTACACAACATTTTACTGCGGAATGTTTCGAAAGATCTTCACAATTAAAAGTACGATTATTGTCTACTGCTGTGCCAAGTATAGAAGTGAACAGGCTAAAATTGTGGTTTGTAATCTATCTCCAATTTAGTAGAAACCCTAATAGAGAAATAGAAAAATCTCAAAATATAATTATTTAAAATATGTAGTGAATATATTCTAAATTGTCCATTTTGGAGTAATAATTAATTCAATTGAATTATATATACCTAACTTTCTTACAGACTCGGCTTGCAAAAATTATTACAATAAATATTTAAGAAATAATTGCTTAATTGTATGGAACTTGTTGTCCCAGTACTAAAAATAATATAGCACGCCACTGGCCGAGCGGAAACACCTATCCGCAATATTGAAAACCCATCGCGGACCAAAAGTGCTTGTTTAAATGCTTCTTCCTCCCTCATATTTATTCAAAGGTTATGGCCCGTTTAGTATCGCTTAGCGGGCCGTAATAGTATCTTATATACCGAGGTGGAAAGTGTTTCATTACTATGGAGATATTAAGTAGTTACTTTGTCTCGACACAGGAATGAAACTTCTCACCGTGGTATGCATATTATTTTATTCACAACCACTTTATTCTTAGCAAGAATTAAAAAAAAAATGATTTGACAGTTCTTCAATGCTGACGTTAAGCTAATAATAATAAAATGCGACGAAAATCCGTTGCTATGACAGCGCGGCTGCTCCATCGAAAAACACAGTATCCAACATTTTTTCTGAAATTGAGCTGAATGTTCATATGTAGATACTGTGTTGTCCGGCATCTTTATTCTAGCTAATCAGATTTGAGCTGTCTATACTGGTTACCTATTTACAGCTACCCATAAACACAGTATCTAAATGAATTTCTTCTGTTCTCCAATTCAAAACGCAGCAAGTCATTATAATGTTCAAAAGAACCAAAGAAAACACAGTATCTGGTAGTTACTGTGTTTTAGAAAAAACACTTAGAGCAACTTTTTTGTCAAAATTCTGTGTATAACACAGTATCTACGAGATACTGTGTTTTGTTGCAGACATGCTCACATAACCTTAATTTCTGAGTGTTTGTTATTGGTGTGCAGGGCGGTAATTCATAAATGTTGGTTATTTTTATTGTTTTTGCATTTGTTTAAGTTGTCCAGCATATCTTTTTGATAAAAAAAATCGTGTAGCTATCGTAATAAAATAATAAAACTGTTCTTGTAGATACTGTGTAGAAAATTAATTTAATCCTCACTTCCGCCCACTAGGGTTGCCAGACCTCCTATATTTAATAGGAGTCTCCTATATTTTGTCGCAATCTCCTATATCCTATAAATAAGATGAAATCTCTTATATTTCAAATAACCTAGAAAAATAGTAACATTGCTTCTATAAAATAATAATAAATATTTAAATTTCGAAAATTCGTATCGAACGTACTGAACTCATCAACCAATATTAATTTTCTGTTAATGTCGGAGTCGGTTTGTTATTACTTTATAATTGATAGGTAATAGTAGAAAATGTGAACATTTCCAATAATTCCGATTTTGACGACAGTGGTACTGGTAATGGTTGTGCTAGTGGCTAGTGGTGCAAACACTCCACCCAAAAATAACACTAAAAAATAATCCAGCAGCTATCGAAAACAATGGGAACAAAGGTTTAAATGGTTAACAGGCACCAAAACGAAGTAAATTGCGAAATGTTAAATTTGTTTAAAAGAATTTTCGATCGCAGGACAAGGTCTAACTCAGGTAATAAATTTGCAGCCAAAGAGTTGAAAAATGGCTCAATATTTTGGAAAAAACTGAGGAAATTCCACATATTGGTATTTTTATGTAATTTATTTTCAGTATTCATGCAACGTCGGTCTTTTTAGAAAGGGTCGTTATCTTTAGTATTATGGGAAATAAGTGGAGCGATTTCAAGTATATATTTTTATTTTGTAAAATATTGTTTCATTTATTCAAAGGTTGTAAAGTTTATAATAAAGTTTTCTCCTATATATTTTCGAAATCTCCTATATATTTTCTTACCTTCTCCTATATAAAGGCTTTTTAAATCTGGCAACCCTACCGCCCACCAATTGGATTTCAAAACACAGTACCTACATTTTACCATGAAACTTTAGGGTTGCAAGATTTTTGGTCAGACAGTAAAAAGTATAACCTAGTACAGACTGCAAATATACGGGATTTAACTTTGGGAATGCATGCACAGTGTGAGGCCATCGATCTAAAGTGTTTCCTTGTTTCCCACCATTTTACTCATTATCACATACTGTGTTATTCCATGGAGCAGCCGAGCGGTCGGGAAATGACTACATTTCACTCGCTGTCATGATAGCCTACCTCATCTCGACTGGGCTAGGAAGTAAAAGTTAATGGCTCATTTCCCAAGTTTTTAAAAGTCAGTAATGACTTTAGTACATATATGGTTGCAATAAAGTATTTTTTGCACTACTAGTCTCAGAACGCATCGTTATTGGCCTATTTTTAGGTCGTGAAGTTGATTTTCTCCACCAAGGGAGAGAAAGTAAAATAAACAATTTTCACCGTGGTAACTAATAAATTGCTAAGTTACCAAATAGGACTATTTTAATTTTGACGTTTTAAAGAGCTGCATTGTCAGGTTGATAGTTAAAATATTTTCGAAATTTGTTGGGAATTTAGGTATTAAGCTGTTTAGTAGTGTAAAAAATAGTATATACACCACGGTAGCGAATCGTCTTATAACCTTCGCGCTTTAGATACTTCGCGCTACGCGCTCAGTATCTAATATGCGCTCAGGTTATAATACTGCGCTTCGCTACCTTGATGTATAATATACTATTTTGCACTACTAGTCTCAGAACGCACCGTTATTGGTCTATCTTTAGGTCGTGAATTTGATTTTCTCCACCAAGGGAGAGAAAGTAAAATAAACAATTTTCACCGTGGTAACTGATAAATTGCTAAGTTACCAAATATGACTATTTTAATTTTGACGTTTTAAAGAGCTGTATTGTCAGGTTGACAGTTAAAATATTTTCGAAATTTGTTGGGAATTTAGGTATTAAGCCGTTTGGTAGTGCAAAAAATAGTATATACACCACGGTAGCGAATCCTCTTATAACCTTCGCGCTTTAGATACTTCGCGCTGCGCGCTCAGTATCTAATATGCGCTCAGGTTATAATACTGCGCTTCGCTACCTTGATGTATAATATACTATTATTTTCCACCGATCTATTATTTGTTTATATCTTGATACGAGGGGGGCGTTATGGACTGCTCTACAAGCTTTCCAAGTTATTTGCGTATTCAAAGTGTAAAATAAAACATATGCACCACGGGTATTACTTGATGTTCGTAGCCCTCTGGCGACTTAAAAACCGTTAGGCCAGAGGCTCTCAGGCTTGTAAACTTGTCGTCCTCGAAAGGGCATAAACATTTTCATAATGCCTTTGGTACATAAATAACTATTATGGACCTCGGGCTTTAAAGTGACACATTACGCCCTAAAGATAAGTTACAAAGTGATCAATTCCGCGCAGTCCTACATAAAGTAATTACAACAAACAGGTTAGAGGTGTGACATTTACTTAGCATCTGTCATAAATGGTATGTAATTACTTTTAAGGATATTATAAAAATACTGTGATGGATACTATTGAGGTAGAGGCTATTAATAGATACTTTTATTACATTTTAGAAAAGTTCAGGGTAGAATTTCTGGAAAAATATCTACTTTGACACTAAAATATCACTTGCCATTGGTTGCCATTTTTAAACTCAAAGCCGCTTTTATGTACAGTCGTGTTCAAGTAAATCTGGGACATTTTTTTCCAAATGTAGGTTGTATTAAACATTGCTCAATATTTCCATTAATTTCACGTCACGCACGTTTCATGCTTGCTTTAAACACCCACGTTCACTCACGCTCACGCTCAGCTTTTATTTGAACATTCAAATTCATAAAATAAAACACTGCTGGAACCTGTGGTTTGAAAATATCACAAATTCGTTAAAACCCCTCACCACACAAATATTTAACAACTGCTAAATACGTATTTCGACAGCCAAGCTGTCATCATCGGTAGCTACAAAAAATTTACACAGCAGAAAGGCAACGATATACTCGTGACCAAATCACAAATGAAAGTGGGCGATGCCCGCGCATTTTACATCTATTTATACTGTCTGACCCGGAGGGCGTGGCCGAGGGCCAATAAACATGGCCGACGGTCAATGTAACTTCAACAGATCATACAAGATGGAGGACGGTATTGGTTCACCACCTTTGTTCAAAAGTTTATTATCTCGGTTATTAAAAATGGCCAAGCTTTCAAAATAATTTAGTTGCTTTGTTGAAGTTAACACCTTTACAATTTTTAGGTCATCCTCTTTTATACTATGACCTGTTTCGTAAATATGTTGGGCAATACTCGATTTTTCGAATCTGTTGAATCTAAAATGAGCTAATTGCTCTTTAAACCTAGTACCAAAATTATGACGTGTTTGCTAAATATATTTAGAATCAATGGGAACATTTAATTTCGTAAATTCCAGATCTCTCTAAAGTCCTTAGCTTGTCTTTTGGATTTCCTAACAAATTTCGATTATTGTTGTTTGAACCATACACAACTTTATGGTCCGATTATTTAAAAATGTTTGCTAGGCTCTTTATAGCCGGGTGAAATGGAATTTTGATGTACTTGAGTCCTTCACTTCTAAGATTGACGAGAGTTGTGGAATTTCGAACGTGCAATTTTGTTTTTTGTTTCCTAATCACATTATCGGTAATTTTAGAAGAGAAACCATTGTACACAGCGATGCTTTTTATGGTCTGAAGTTCAGTGGTAAATCAATCTTTGTTTAAAGGAAAGGTCAACAGTCTATGCACTAAGAAATTCAGAGCAGCCATTTTGTGTTGAAAACAATGATTTGAATTCGCTAAAATGAATCTGTTTACATTAGTTTCTTTTCTATAAACATCGAATTCTGACTTATTTACATTTCTTATTACTAAGCTATCTAGAAATGGCAGTTGTCTTTGGTTTTCCATTTCATAGGCGAATTTTATGCTAGGAAATTTGGAATTTAACTGATTCAAAAAATTATCAATACAACATTTAGATAAATCAAAAACAGCAATAATGTCGTCCACATACCTAAACCAAATCCTTGGGAAATACTCTGTGTTATTCTTAAATTCAGTTTCGAATTTTGACATAAAAAGGTTTGCAACGAAAGAGGAAGGGCTGTTTCCCATTGCTGTTTCTTCGTGTTGTTCATAGAATTTTCCATCTATTTGAAAGCAATTCTGGGACATGCAATGTGTAGTTAATCTAATTAACTCGTCAACTTTGTTTGAATCCAAATTATTATCCGAAAGTAATTCCCGCAGATATGTCATAGTTTGTGGGACTGGTACGCTCGGAAACAAAGAACACACGTCAAATGAAACTAGAATCTCGCTTTCACCAAGTTCCAAATCTTTAATTTTATTTATAAACTCCAACGAGTTTTCGACCGAAAAAATATTTTCCCGTTTTGGCAAGTTTCTAAATTCATTTGTTAACCATTTAGATAGGAGGTAAGTAGGGGAGTTAATACCAGAAACAATAGGTCTCACCGTTTTGCCTGACTTATGTATCTTAGGTAAACAATACGTTTGTGGCATTTCTGGATTAGAAGGAGTCAGCTTATATCTAAGGGTTGGAGTAATAAGTGTGGGACAGGACTTCATCACATCCTGTGTTTTAACAATCATGCTCTTTAGGGGAGACTTTTTTAATGCTTTGTAGGGTCCATTGTTAAGCAATGTACCTATTGTATTACAATAGTCTTGTCTATATAAAATAGCAATCTTATTACCTTTGTTAGCCTTTAGATAAAAACATCCTTTGCTTTGCATCTCTGGTAGTTGATGGTCCTAAATTACAATACTCAAATTTGAAATAATTTTGATTTAAATACAGCACAGCTTTACTCTGTAATTACCTAAATATAGCTTATGCAAGTATGACATTTATTTACATACTCAAGTAATACAAACATGTAACAGTATATTTATGAAAATCAAACAAGTTAACCTACGTAACCCATGGATAAAAGAACATTTCTATAATTATTTTAAAGTTTGTAATTTTCTATACACCACTGCTGATTGAGAGTACAACATATATGCAAAAACAATGGTGGTACTACTGTAAATAATCTTATTTGAACATAATAAACTTATCTGCTCGGTAGCATCTAAATTTGTGTGACGTAAATTGTTCCACAAACTTCTAAAAACTGCTGATGTCATCATTTAAAAACACGTTCACTGTTTGTGCATGTCTTTCAAATATTTGTCTTCTTCTACATTCAGGATTTGTCCTATCTTGAGGCACTTTCAACGACAAATATGTTGGTAAATTTGGAAATACGCTTGGGACAGCATTGTCAGTTAATCGACGGTAATACAGCAACAGCTTCTGCAGTTTCTGACTACTGTTATTTCTAACGTTTTCAAATGTCTTTCACTTTTGATTATGGTCCAACGTTCTCGTGCTGTTGCACGACGCCATGCTTTCTTTCGGATCTGGTCCATTGAAAAAGAAAATGTTGTTATAATTTGCATACGGTTGCCTTTTAAGGTACTGTTGTGGAATTCTAAATATAAAATTAAAAGTTTTAAGAAATGCAGTAAAAATGAGGTTATATTGTTACCTACCTCTGTTGTATTTCAGTAAAATACTTAATAGAAACCCATAAATACTAGCAGAAATTTTACTTTCACTTATCACGAACAGTACAGTATATAAATAAATGTATTTCTTCAAACTTAGAGCAGTCCAACATAGTATGTAATATTTAATCACACGCCATGAACAGACGTTTTTATAAATAAACAGCACAAAATTGGTGTACGAGCAGCGTTTCCAAATCTCCAACAGCATGGCTTTTAAGTGTAGGAGGCAGTGATTCAACTCTAAATACATAAATAGTGTAATGTGAAATTTTATATTTTTTGCACTTTCGGCACTAAAGTTGGCAGTTTAGTCACTTTTTTCAGGATCTAAAATAGCTCATTTCATCTCAAGGGACTTAAGTAATTACTTTAGTCCCTAGGGACGATGCTGAAGAGACGATAGACGATACGATACTCTGGCACGCACTGCTTAAGTGACCCAAGTTGATCGGTTCCGTGATTAATCCCGCAGAGCGGTATGAGAGATTCCGGAAATTTTAACACGCGAAAGCCACTCGACACCAAGTTCACAACTTGCTCCGGAACGGTCTCGTTCAAGACCCTGAGTCTGAATTCGAATGCTGAAACTGAATTCCGAATGCCCATAGAAGACTCCGCGAGACCCTTTTTAAAGATCCGGACGCCGTGATGCTAGAAAGGACGCCCAATTGTGGCGAGAAACAATCAGATGTTCGCAACTATTGGTTGAAAATGGAACAGGTGATTAATTCGTCAATGTGATTGGCTAAAGCGCTACGGGGATGAGAGGTAGCGTGACCGATTTCTGGCCAAGCTTAAGAGAAAGGGTTTTCTGCTCAACACGTTTGTTTTATGGCTCATATATCAACCCTGAAATACTGATTGTGGTAAATATATTACTACATTATCCACAGTTTGTCCTTGCAATTCATTAATTGCAATCGCAAATCCTAGGCGTACAGGTATCTGTCTTCTCCGAAAGCAGAAAGGTAATGTAACATCAGAAAATGTTAAACCTCTACGCTCTTCTGTATGTGACTTGCCTATTTAGGACTTTCAAATCTGAGTATTTCGCATATAAATTGCGGGCTAAACTGTAACGTAGTCCACTGATGCTTAGGTGCACGCGTGTGGTAATGCGATTCTCAGTTTGTTGGTGGTTCAAAAATTTTCAAACAATTGAGACAGAACACGAACGTCTCACGCCAGAGCCAATCTTGGCTACCGTCAAGTCAAGGTGCGATTAGATTTGCTGTAGTTTAAGATTTGTGTGTACCTAGTACAAAAAAACCTGTGTATTTAAAGGCTGTGTGTATGACCGTAAAAGAAAAAAGGAATTTATTCCAATCGTGGACAACTATATTGAATTCGAATTTTCCGATGAGTATTTCGTTTAGCTATGGCTTAAAATCCAGTTTCACCACTCTTTTACAACCGTTGACATAAGTTTCTTTCTGCACATATTTCGTAAATGTCAAAATATATGTACCAGTGGGCTATACTGTAGTTTTCCCAAATTGCGTACCATAATCATTTCCCATTTATTAAACCAGAAGACATTTGAGCTCGTAGTAACAGGAAAAGCAGAGAACCAGCGTGTAAATAAGCACATCCAGATAATAAGAGTAAGCACAATAAATACCTTGTTGAATTTCGCCAATACCGATGTGTAGGCCCGCTCAATTAATAATGAACTAATGAATGTACAGTCGATATTTACTCATGAACACTACAGATCCCTTAAAGGAAAGATGGAAATTGTCTTTACATGTACGTTGACGTTTGCCTCACAATTCAGCAGGTCGTTGATGTCCCATAAGCATTTAGTGCAGGTGTAGTGGTCCATTGCAAAAATCAACAGAACACCGCAGACCGATTTCGAGAATTTACTTGTTCCACTGTTACGATACTGCAAGCTGCATCACTTGCTCGAAGCAATATATAGGTTTTTCTCGAAAAATTATTTATTTATGTGCAATTTATGACTTTTGTGCAAATATACACGTGACAGCTATTTTTTTAAAGAATTATCGAAAGAGTAGCGAAAGAAAACGGTTAACGTTTTAAATATATAGATAATTGTGATATTGCTAATACTCCTATAAGATAATCTCTAAAATATTTTTGTGGCGTGATGTAATTCACGTTCTCTTTATTGGTATTTCGCCACTAATTTTCCAGATTGGCGAAATACTGAAACGGGTGAATTCGTGCCACCTGTATATGTGCATTTCATATCTTTTTATTACATACACTGCTAGTAATACGCTTAACTATATTTCTTAAATGTATCATTGTGTGTTAAGCGGTCACGCACTATAGTGTCTGGACGCGAGTTTCACAGAGCGTGAAAGTGATTTGTGACAACACAACTACCTAATAGTTATAAATAGCACGAAGCGGGCGAATTGCTACCTTGAATTAATAAATAACTACAACGATGTGTTGGGGTTGGTGACCGTGGGGGTTTAGTCGCAAGCAGATAGGCGACTAATGCATGTGCGAATAAACCAAGGTACAACGCGTGCTATTTAACGGCACAAGAAGTGCTAGAATTGTGAAGTGTTAACCGGCAATCATCGCCGCCGACACCAAAGCTTCCTAAGTGGGAACACCAACGACAAAGGTAGAAAATACTTGGGCCGTACCACCAACGATGGTTGTCGCTCCTTGGAAGCAACCTAAAGTAAGGTTAGTTCGTAGTTGAAATCGTGATACGAAATAAGAAGCGATTGCAATATTTTTGACAATTGTTCGAATGAACGATCGCGACGTCGTAGGCCATTGTTTTCTTTCCTAAGACAACGGGAAATTACACGTAACCAGTATGCAGTTATTGCGTCATCTACTAGCTCAGGGCGCAATTGGCATTAAACGTATCCAGGCCGCATTTCCAGTCGCAAGCCCATATTTCAAGAATAGGCAACTTCGCCCAGTTCATTTATGGGCGGGATTCAATTACATTTCCTACTTTCAGTATTTGACTTTACGTACACAGTTGAACATTAGCGCGAGGTGTTTCCATGCACGTAGCGTACCACCTTTTTATGGTTTATTTTAATATATTTACATGTAGCGCGCGAATAGAAATAGCTATCGCTCTTAGAAAATCAAAATATTGTTGACAGCTTCACTGCATGCTTGAACGACTTTCATTATTATTGTTTTATATACATGTATTCTATTGTATTTGGTTTTCTTACAGATTATATGTCTTCTTATGTAAACTGTTGGATTTTTATAGCTGACAGTGTTTGCATGCCACATTTCAGCATTCCAGGTAACAACAAACAACTCCAAAACAATATTAGCTTTCCCTTAACCGCACTAACGATGTTAATAGAGTCTTATATCTTTCCGACTGTTTGAGCTAGCCAACCCAGGCCAATATAAATTAATAGTACAGTAGAGTATAGGGCTGTTTAAGAAGCCGCATTACAATACCCATAAAAAGAACATGAATACTCCTATAAATTTCACAGAATGCAATAATTACTTTTGTAAGTAAATAAATGATTATGTTGATGGAAGGAGTATTATCGATACTTTTATAAACTTTTGAAAGTACATATCAATTTATAAATTTACTAGTTATTTATGGTATAAGTGTGTTATAGTACAAATAATCTACGAGAGAAAAGTTGAGCCTTCGAGGCCGTCACGCCGAGAGAGGTCTTTCCTCGAGTGCATTATTTGTAATAACACGTGTGCCATACAACATTTTATCCAACAACTCAATAAATACCAAAAAAGCATAAATTTTGTATTAACGGTTGTGAAAAGTTCAAGTGACAAATTAATTGAGAGTGAGCTAAAATATTTATAAGCCAGGGGATTGACTTACCAATTATAAGGTTATAAGTCACGTGCGGATTATTTATTATAACCCACGGTGCTAAGGGTAACGTGGGCTATATTGTAAACAAGCTAAATAACCCACGGTATCAAGAGCAACATGGTTTATGATGTAAACAAGCTAGTAATAGCCTAGTTTACTTTTTTAAAACGAACTAGTAAAACACGATATTACTATTGAGTATTGGATAAATCGATAAATATATTATCAAGTTGATTAAACTTATTAATAAAGAAAGCAGTTAGGTATTTCACTATCAAAAACTATATAGCTATAGATACAGTACTGTATTTGACTTGGATGAGTACAACACTCGACACGGGCTCGTGTAAACTTCATCCACGTGTAAAGTTGCGTCCACATTAATAAATATTTACGTTGTGTGTTGTATTTCAAAATGTAGCGCAGTGCCGTAACTTGGTACCCGCAGACCCCGCGGCCGCGGGGTGGCCTTGGGCATGAGGGGGCCCAAGGGGCCCCCCTATTTTTTTCTTTTTTTCATTCATAAAACGCAAGTAGAAAAAAATCTTCCTATTTTTATTTTTATAATAATTGGATGTCCACGCAAAAGGCAAAAGTAGTTTTGAATTGCCGCCCTTTAAATTCAAGGTGACATAAATTGTGTTGTAATATCGGGCATAGGTTAATGAAAGTGGCGAATTTCCTGCAGTCGTCAGGCTGATTTTAATTGACTTAATACCGCCCGTATTGTAAGAATTCTATAATTTAACTACATGCTCATTAAATGCTGGATTTATGGATGGTTTTGAGGCCTATCCCTACTTTGATTCTGTTAGCAGAGTTACCCCCCCCCCCCCCCCCCCCCCCCCCCCCCGCCCCCCCCCCTGTACCGTAATTACCGCATCCGTAATTCGTAAGGTAATTTACGAACTACAATCCCGTAGAAGCGCAAAAAAGTGCTAAGTATGATTGTCAATGCGTTGATTATTGTTTACATTTGTGCATTATAACTTGGTGGATAGTGAAGTTTGGATATGTTTTAGTAGACATTAGACATTTTCAATCATAAATATGTTATTTTTCTTTCGATTAAATGTTAGCGCATGCGTTGAACCAGTCATTGCTCAGCCAATCACAAGGTGTTACTTTTATTGTGCTGCGCACAACCACAACTTAGTGATTAATGATACACTTAAAGGTGTAAGGGAAATTGAATCTTCTTTTGTGAGTGTTTAAAACCTTTACACATTTTTTGGATTAAGTATAAATCGGTAGGATCTTATAAGTTCCATTATGAGCGAATCCATTATAAAATTAAAGAAACCTAATAACCCTGTATATAGAAGCAACCAATTTTGTCAACCACTGGAACATAAATCCTACATTTAAAAATAAACGCAAACCGAAAGTTAAAAGACACTTTGACGAATTTCTGGAAGATCAAGGATTGCCTATAGACATTTGCATTTGCAAAAAAATCTTATAGTCTAGAAAAACTAAAAGAGTTGAAAAGTGTGAAACAATTTACTAAGTTTTTAATAGTTGATAACCGAAATTTATCATAAATTTTTCTTGAAATTGCCACAGATCTGTTTTATTTTTAACATTACCTGTTTTGGTCACTTCAGTTGAAAGAAGTTTCTGTAAATTAAAAATTATGTCAGAAACAGTACCATCTACCAGGGAAGATTGGAAACCTTTTTTTTTTATTGTCCACTGAATCGGAGATAGCTAATAAAATGGAAGTGCAAGAGGTTATTACAGATTTTGCAAACATTAAGGCCGGCAGGCGTAAGCACATCACTTGAAATCTCGTTTTTATTTTTTTAACCATTTTAGTTAAAACATTGTTTGTAGTGCCTAATATTATTACTATTATTTATTATGTCTTATTATTAAATATTATTATTGATGTTTTTGCCACTTTATTTTATTAAGGACCTACTAGCAACTAGTGAGACAAATGTCTCATTTAATAAACAAAAAAGACCGTTTTTCAAATAGAACTCGTATTAAATAAAAACAATAATATTTTTTAAAATATTTTATTTTCTCGAAAACCGGAAGTGTCACGTGACTGAAATTCGGTTCCGGACCTGACATGACCATTCCAAACATATAACTTTCATAACTTTTTTCTCTATCTCTTACGGTTTGGCTGCTGAAACAGCGTCCCGGACGGACCAGCGTCCCGGACGGACCAGCGTCCCGGACGGACCAGCGTCCCGGACGGACCAGCGTCCCGGACGGACGGAAATCACGTGGTTTCTCGAAAACCGGAAGTGTCACGTGACTGAAAATCGGTTCTGATCTGACATAACCATTCCAAACATATAACTTTCATAACTTTTTTCTCTATCTCTTACGGTTTGGCTGCTGAAACAGCGTCCCGGACACACAAAACAGCGTCCCAGACAAGCCTATTATATATATGGATAAGAGGCACCCACCAAATTTTTGCGGGGGGGGGGGGGGGGGGGGGCGAAATCTGAAGTTACGCCACTGATGTAACGCACTTATTTGCTGCTCAAATTTAATGCAAGTGCATCATCCTTCGACACACAAATGTGCCGCTACCGACATCCTGATTTTAATTTTGATAAAATATAGTAACGTCTTTCTTTGTTATTAGTAGCTTCAGCGTACTTATGCGAACGTTTTGTCCGTCGGTCCGTCCGTCCGTCCGTCTGTCTGTCTGTCTGGATCGCCTGTAACTTTCGAACGGCTACAGATATCGAAATTTTGAAAGGGGGCAAAGTTGTTGCTAAGGTCCCGAGCACCTTCATGCGCTATTTGGTTTTGGCGAAAGGTCAACCGTTGGCGACCTATAATACTTAATGTTTTCGCAGTGCTGAAGCTACTCTTTAGACCTGTACTTGAGCAGTTTATTATTAGTAGCTTCAGCGTAATTATGCGAACGTTTTGTCCGTCCGTCCGTCTGTCTGTCTGGGATCGCCTGTAACTTTCGAACGGCTACAGATATCGAAATTTTGAAAGGGGGCAAAGTTGTTGCTAAGGTCCCGAGCACCTTCGTCCGCTATTTGGTTTTGGCGAAAGGTCAACCTGTTTTCGCAGTGCTGAAGCTACTCTTTAGACCTGTACTTGAGCAATTTATTGAGTTTATTTTTATTTTTGAATTAAATGGTACATTATATAAAGGCAGCATATTTATTTTTTTACTAATAATGAGTAATAAGGCATGGTTAGTCAATAATTTCCTTCTACTAGTTAGAAAGTCCATTCCTGAACCCCAGTATAGAGTGAATTCACTCTAGGGGTGGGCGATATTAAAATTTACATATCGATATTCGATATCAGAATTATATCGATATTTATCAATATATCGATAAATATCTTAAAAATACCGATATATCGATAAATATCGATATTCGATATACCGGTATATCGATATGTCGATATCTGATATTTCCATATATCGATATATCGATATGGAAATAATATCGATATTTATCGATATATCACCCAGCCTTACTGCTGAATGCTGACTATCAAATATTATGTAGAATTCCCCGATGTGAAAAAAATGTAGCATAAACAAAAAAAAACGCCCGAAAAGGATTTATCCAAGCAAATTAAATTTGCAGCCTTGCACAATATTTTTAAATTTAGGGACTTTACAAGAAGTCCTTATTGAAAAGTTGCACGGAGTACGAATATACTTTACATCTTTATCAATGTTATTATATTGGTTTGCTTTATTTTAAGAAAATAAATTGTACTTATTAAAATATGTGTTAAAAAATGTGAATAATTAAAGTATATTTCTATCTTGCTAATTATATGTGTTACAAAAGTAAAGCATTAACAAATATTAGGTATTTATTTTACTGTAACATGAGATGTGTATGTATGGACAACTGTGCACCACAATCAATGCGTAATTATACTTTAGTTTCTGAATAGCTAAATTCAGTTTGGAAGAATAGTGGCAACGCAAAAAATTATGTTCGAAAATGGTTATACGATATTTCGATATTCGATAAATATCGATATTCGATATTTCGATATTCGATACATCGATATCCGATATTTCCATATATCGATATATCGATATGGAAATAATATCGATATTTATCGATATATCGCCCAGCCCTAATTCACTCTATACTGGGCCTGAACTGCGTTCGGAAAGGTACTCTGACAGCTCTGTTTCCTCGAAATCGTTCATTCATCTCACTTCCACCCGCGCCGAAGGTTGTTGTCGATCTCTTTCTGCTAGCAAAAGGAGTTGGTAGAGGTACAGTCGCGTCCAAAAAAACTGGGACAGTTTTTTTTGACCTAATTTTCAACATGCGAAAAGAAGTGCTGACACTGACAATTCTAATTAATAAATGCCATCAAAAGCCATTGTTTAGATCTGAATAATGATTTTGATGACATTTATTAATTAGAATTGTCAGTGTCAGCACTTCTTTTTGCATTTGAAAATTAGGTAAAAAAACTGTCCCGGTTTTTATGGCCGCGACTGTACATTACCGAACGCAGCACTAAAAACAAATTAAATTAAAACAACGCGAATACATACGTATACGCACTATCAACATACGTCTACATCAGCACAACGTTGCACCGAAAATTTCTGAGTTCAAAAATATTTGTATGCGTCCACATCTACGTTAATTTCTACGCACACCGCACAAATTTGCTTCAAATACAACGCACAACGTAAATATTTATTAATGTGGACGCGGCTTAATCCACCCTACATTATATGCGCGTTAAATAAAATATTGTTCTTTCGCTTTTAATATTTTTTTCTACTCCTGTAACTAAAATGGCATTTAATATACTAACATACACGTCGCTAAGTGACATTTTAATCACGCATTCATAACCTGTGACTAAAGAGCCTCTTAGTCATGGGCTGAAATTAGCAACGATGTTTTAGTCATGGGGTGAAGTTAGGTTCAAACAGTATTAGCTTTATTATCCACAGCCAAAACTAAAATTAAGTTAGTTTTCAACAGTCAACTTGACGTTTGTCAAGCATGATTTAACCTAATATAATAAATGTTAAAATTTTAATGAAATAATATGATGTTAGTTGTCTAAATTTGTGGTCGTAGAAAAAGTATAGTATGTAACACATTATATAAACTCGTCTAGACACTCGTCTAGACACTCGTTTATTAAACACTCGCTGCGCTGTGCTCCGCTCGTGCCTAAAAAACTCGTGACTAAAATGACGTTTATAAAACTTGTTACATAATATACTATTACAGGCCTGGCATTTTTAATGTTATGGTATAAAATTATAGATAGTACCTAGCAAATACTTATTCAATCAATATTTTAAAATAACAAGTTTTAAATTGTAACTACGGTATGGATGCCTATTTTTCGTACATACAGTCGCTGCCATAACAACCGGGACAGTTTTTTTGACCTAATTTTCAAAATGCGAAAAGCAGTACTGACTCTGACAATTCTAATTAATAAATGTCATCAAAAGTTATTATTCAGAATAAACAATGACTTTTGAAGACATTTATTAATTAGAATTGTCAGTGTCAGCAATTCTTTTCGCATTTTGAAAATTAGGTCAAAGAAACTGTCCCGGTTTTTTTGGCCGCGACTGTATGTGTCTAGTCGCACGGTTTGAAAATACTCAAATGATAAATAAATTAAAAATAATATTCCCATATTGTTTAATCTTCCTGCACATTGCAATTAAAAAAACAATAATTGCAACTGCTGTTTATGTATTAGCAAAATTGTCTTTTCTAAGAGATTCGAATGAACTACTGAACTACCGCGCTATTCCAAAAAAATAGTTCGAGTACGATTTCGTTGTCATGGCAACCTCCTCAAACGCAGTTTTTTTAATAACCTTGCTGTGCATAGCAACTAACCAAAACAAAAACTGTTTCAGTTTGTTGGTCTGTGGCCTAAATAAATGTCTGTGGTTTCAATCATTTTCAACGATCTGGCTGTGGTTGTGTTTCCGATAAGCAAAAAGAATACAAATGCTGAAGTATTAAATAGTGAAGAAACTTGCTTGAGTTAGTAGAAACAAAGCGAATCTGTTTTCAATAATACTTAACGAGTAAAATAAGTATGACGACCAGGAAAGTTGCTGTGGTAAAGTATTAGTTATTGCATTGAGTTGATGCATAAATTCATAGCATTTTTGGTTGACTGCTTTGCCTCTAAAGTCTAAACTACCGCATTTCTTCAGGCGTGGAATCTGGAATCGTAAAACTGTCGAATGTCGAAAGTGAATCGTAAACAATGTTTATTGTAAATTTTAAATTTAATAAATACCTTATGAATTTATGCATCAACCTAGTATAATGCAATTCTGTATAACTAATTGCTTCAATTTTAACATTTTTTTTCAGGTTACAGGAGGAAACAAGGGCATTGGTTATGCCATTGTCAAAGGACTCTGTGAGAGGTATGACGGAAAAGTCTATTTAACAGCTCGAGATGAAGGCAGAGGCAATGCTGCAGTGGACAAGCTGAAAGAGCTGGGATTAAATCCAGTTTTTCACAAACTTGATATAAATGACTTGGACAGTGTAACAAAGTTTAGAGATCATATAAAAAGTACTGATGGCGGTATCGACATTTTAGTGAATAATGCTGCTATTGCTTATTCCGTTAGTAGCACATTTATATGCATATGTTAACAATTGTAAAATCACTATTTTTTAGAATAGCGCCACTGAACCATTCAGCGAACAAGCCGAAGTTACTACACGAGTAAATTATTTTGGAACGCTACGTGTTTGTGAAACTTTATTTCCAATTTTGAATCAACAAGCAAGGGTAGTTACTCTCTCGAGCTCAGCAGGCCATTTGGCACGTATTCCATCACCTGAACTACGATCCAAATTTAGTGATCCAAGCTTAACCATTGAGAAGCTAAGTGAACTGATGAACAAATTTGTAACGTATGTTTCTATAAGATATTTTATTGTTACCGGTATAGTAGATACGGAGTATACTATGCAGTTTTCTGTAGTTGTGAAATTATTATTTGTGGCTATAATATATCCAGTCAATAATTCTCTTGAAGTCACTATGTTTAACATAAAAAATAAATGTTATTTCATTTCTTATATTCAAAAGACCGATTTATAAATAATTTATTAGCAAATCTGTATATTTAAAACACAAGCAGTTTGCCACACTAAGTGTATTTCTGACTTTTACTGCATGAATTTTTATTGTTCTCTTCTCAATTCAATGTTATCGACTTACAGGTTTTTTTCCATTCATTCCTTTATTTAGACTACCATATTTGTTGTAAATGGAAAATGAATTTTTATAATTTTCTAACATGCTCAGTCTGTAATTGCACTGAAGTTGACTGATCACTTTTAAACTAATTTTAGCTTAAGCAAACAACAAGACCACTGCCAAAAACTGACATTCAGAGAACAAACAGCAAAGTTTTATTATTTACTTTTTTTTACCTTTGCAATTGCAGAAAAAGTATACTGTTTCTCAAGTTCACCAGTATTAAAAAACTATAGTATTCATTCATTTTTATTACCATTTGTAACAACCTGGCATCACTGGAATTACGAATTTCAAACAGAAATAAATTTTGCAAAGTTAACAAACGATTCAGTTTCAGTATGTAAATAAAACTTGTTTCAGGGATACCAAGAATGGAAACCATGTTGAAGAGGGTTGGGGAAATTCAGCTTATGTCGTCTCGAAAGTTGGTGTGAGTGCACTCACTATCATTCAGCAAAGAAATTTTGACAATGAGCCACAAAAAAGAGACATATCTATCAATAGTGTCCACCCAGGCTATGTTGATACAGACATGTCTAATCATAAGGGACCACTTACCATCGAAGAAGGTGCTTCAGCTCCTTTGTTCTTGGCCCTTGATCCTCATGGTTTACGAGGCCAGTATGTGTGGAATAACTCAAAAGTTGCGGATTGGTTTGCATCCTCTGCACCTGTTTTCCTAGATTGAACATGATTTGAATGATATAAAACTTTCTTTGATGTTGCTTATAAAATGTTCATTGGTTGTGCTTAATAAATTGTGAAAAATTTTCATTGTGTATTTTGTAGTGTAAAACTAATGTCAGTGTATATACAGAGTGATTTTTTTATCCTATAACAACTAGATAGGCAACACATGCTACAACTTCATGCATTTCATAGATATCGTAGTAAACATTACATTTTTTTACTAAACAAAAGTCAAAGTAGTTACTTTAGATATATTAAGAAACGTCACGACAACTACACTGCGCCAAACAGTTATCGCACTACCTAAAATTCCTCTACATTAGATGCATGAAGCATCTAAATGCAATGCTGTGACTAAAGAAAATACGGTTTCGTGATATCATGATTATTTTCGGCACTTGCAAAATGCTCAGTGTATGTTTACATAGTCATTAATACAATTAACAAATAAACAGTAAATAAGTAAATTAAGAACTAAAACACAGATTAATCAACGACGACGTAGTAGATGTTCAAAATGCTGTTCACCTTGCTGCTCACATAAATCAATCCGCCTCAAAATAGAATTCCTAACACGGGTTAGCATGTCTGGATTAATCTAATAATCCTTTCGCGTAGATCCTTCACGTTTTCTATGGGGGTTTCATAGACGTCACTTTTTACTTTACCCCACAAAAAGAAATCTAATGGAGTCAAGTCCGGGCTGCGTGGAGGCCAAGGATGAAATTATTTTGCAAAAAATCCAACTGATGTTTGGCTAATGCTTACTGTTGTTGCAACTGCACTTGTATAGGGATTTTCAGTAATTTCTTCTATAACTGCGGCTTTGTTTTCTATGGTAGTGACATGTTGTCTCAGTTTGGGTTTTTAAATTGCCCGTATTCGTGCATCTTCCTATCCAAACGCCTGAAGGCGTTATGCGATGGATGATATCTGTCTGGATACCTTTGCTCTTTCGTACAGCTAGATCCACTACTCCTCGGCATTCTCCCAAAATCAACATCATATCCGTTTTTTCTTCATTTGAATACATTGCGAATGCTATTACAGTTTTGACAAAATGAAATTTTCTGTAAGTAACAAAACGTCAGTTGACATTTGGGTTCCCAAAGCTTCCTAAATATTAAAAATAATTTATTATTTAAAAAAAGTAAAGTTCACTATGCATTGTATGTACCTGTAAGAAGTGTTGCCTACAAGTATGTTATATGATAAAAAAATCACCTTGTACATAATATAGGGTGTAATATAGTTATAGTTATATATGTATGTATAGTCTGTTCACTAAACATAAAAACACAAAGTGGCCTTTGATTTCTAAAATTTCATGAGTATACTTCAAAAATTCATCTTTTGTCTAGGAATGTAATTACAGAAAGTTACTAAAACAAATAGGTTAAGAGTGTGACATTTAATTGGCATCTGTCATAACTGCTTTTATGAATGTTAAACAAATACTGTGTTGGATACTATTGATGTAGCATTTATTAAGGTATTTGTATTAGGTTTTATAAAAGTTCAGGCAAGAATTTACAGAATAATATGTACTTTGTCATTTATAAATTCAAAGTCACTTTTATGCAGGTGTGAAAACCTTTGCAGAGCAAAATACAGAATCCCTAGCACAAAAATTTGACGTTTATGCCAACTTAAAAAAAAATTAAATGTTTTTGTGTTTACTGAATGGCCTATATGTATAATGTATGTATAATCTGTAACCTCATTTACCTTGCGGTGTAGAGGCTGGTGCTTTATGCGCTGGCATCTGGCGGTACAATGCTCAACTTGCCCCGGATTCGGGATACAGAGTTGGAGCGCGCCTTTGGTGCTTGCGCAGCAACCATTGTGTGAGTTGTGTGTCTTGGTGATGTGTTGACTTTGTTACTCTATTCCTTAGGTCTGTGGTTCTGAGTAGAGCACAGTTAATTTGGTGCCCAACTGTGAATGGTCTCACTGAGCCCGATTCTAATCGCCAAGGATACGGAAAAATTCCGACCCCAGCGGGATTCGCACCGAGGACTTGCATAATGCAAGCCTGGCGCTTACCCATCTGCGCCACGCAGCTTCGTAGTTATATACAGTGTGTTTCACTTTACATGGAAGCACCCCTGTATTTTGTTTATTTTTGTATGAATCGATTTAAATTTTTTACCTTTTTTACAACTCAGCAAGAGGCATCTATTCATGTCTTTGAGCGCAAATGAAGTTATTAGCCGATCAAGAACATGGGTCGCATTGTCAATATTTTGCATCGCATTAGAGTTACAGCAAAAAGTTATTAAGAAAAGTTGTTTAGAATCAAAAGAGTACCCCAGATACCGATTTTCGTTTAATAATTCGAATTTTTAATTTTTATCCATAAATTTGTCAAAGTCCCAAATTTCAACTTTTAATTTGGTATCAAATGGTGCCATGGAGAAACAACATTTTTATTATTGTTGCAAACGTCATTAGCTAAATGGCTGAATTACGTTTGACTGTTGCTGAGAAAGTAGAAGCAATTTGAATTACTTGTGATAATGCAAGATCCAATAGAGAAGTAGCTAGAATATTTAATGGAAGGCATCCTGGAACTGTTTCAAATATTAATCAAGTTTTTAATTTAACTGGAAATGTTGTTAAGCCCAGACCAAGAAGGATAGGTCGAGAGGATCCCTTGGAGAAAATGATTTTGGCGGCTTATGACGCTAATCCTCGTACTAGTATTAATATTGATATTTGATCTTGCATTTTCACAAGTAATTCTAATTATTTCTACTTTCTCAGCAACAGTTAAACATAATTCAGCCATTATTAAAATCTAATGACGTTTGCAACAATAATAAAAATGCGGTTTCTCCATGGCACCATTTGATACCAAATTAAAAGTTGAAATTTGGGACTTTGACAAATTTATGGATAAAAATTAAAAATTCGAATTATTAAACAAAAATCGGTATCTGGGGTATTCTTTTGATTCTAAACAACTTTTCTTAATAACTTTTTGATGTAACTCTAACGCGATGCAAAATATTGACAATGTGTCCCATGTTCTTGATCGTAGTAGGCCAGGCTAATAACGTCATTTGCGCTCAAGGACATGAATAGATGCATCTTGGTGAATTGTACAACTGGTAAAAAATTAAAATCGATCCATACAAAAGCAAAGAAAATACAGGGGTGCTTCCATGTAAAGTGAAACACACTGTATGTATATAATAGCATTATGGGTCATATAGGCCCATGCTTGTTTTGTTATGTCCCTCCAATACTTTCTGCCTCTCACTTCTTTTTCTGGTCCATCTCACGTCTTCTTCTACTTCGTCTAACCATCTTTTTCTTGGTCTTCTTCTCTTCCTTCAGTCCTGACATGAATTTAGTAGTTCTTTTTTTTTTGGGAGGCGTTGTACATGACCTAGCCATCTCTTATTGTTTGGGTTAAGTATATCAGAGCTGGGTATGATCCGAATCTTTTTTGAGGATTCATAAGAGGTGCTGTAGCACAAAAAGATCTGGATTCGTAAAACAAATGAAAAAGGATTCGCATTCGAAATACTCACTTTTTGGATTCGAATTCGTTATGAGGATTTTCCGTGATTCGAATCCTTTATCTATGACACAAACCTTTTTTATGGTTCAGACTTTTTGTGGTGGCGCTGTTTGTACGTTATTTTCGTTACATTGTTAAAGAGTCGTCATCATCGTTCCTTTAGGTTCCATGTGGAACATAGGGCGCTTTAGAAGCGATTCTTCAGTCTGTACTATTGCTGGTAGCTTGCTAGTTTTACGCAGCATCTTGTATCTCGTTATTATTTGAGATTTAGTTGTGCGATATCTTTTACCATATTCTTCAATTTCTGTTTATCTCTAGCTGTATGTTTCACTTCATTCCAATCTTTCTTTATTATTGTATGTTCCTCGTTTATACTTCTTCTCCAAGTTTTCACTGGTC
This sequence comes from Agriotes lineatus, assembly GCA_940337035.1. Classification (NCBI taxonomy): domain Eukaryota; kingdom Metazoa; phylum Arthropoda; class Insecta; order Coleoptera; family Elateridae; genus Agriotes; species Agriotes lineatus. The sequence continues at coordinate 29,371 of CALNHX010004905.1, read as the reverse complement.
TTTTCTGTTTTCTTTTTCCTTTGATAGTGAATTCGGTTGCTTGTCTCGTGATGTCTGTATTGGGTTTCCTTAACGTATGTCTCATCCATTACCACTTTCTTCTTATTATTATTTCTATTGCCTCTTGCCCCGTTTTTTCCCATAATTCTTCGTTAGTTATCTTGTTTGGCCAGTATATTGCCAGGATTCTTCTTAAACTTTTATTTATAAATGTCTGAATTTGTCTTGTCTGGTTTTTATTTAACGACTACGATTCACTACCATATAACAGTATGCTCTTCGCATTGGTATTAAAGAGACGTATTTTAGTTTTTATATTAATTTCACTTGATTTCCATATTTTCCATAATTGATTAAATGCTAATTGTGAATTTCCTATTCTTCTTTTTATATCTTTTATATTTCCCCCTTTATCTCCAATTATGTTTCCGAGGTATAGGACTTTGTTTACATTGATCTGCATCCCCGCCTACTCTGCAACATTTTGTTATCTATCCATCATCTCTTCCGTATGTTGCTTTTCTCGGTTATGACATATGTCATCAGCAAACTCAAGGTCTTCCAATGTTTGTCCGAATCTCCATTTTATGCCCTTGTTATTTTTCATTGCCACTTTTAATAACCATTAGAAATAGTAGTATAGGTGATAATGTGCAGCCCTGTCTTACTCCACTTTCTATATTTATTTTATCTGACCACTCTCCATTATTTACTATCCTTGCCGTATATTCATTGTATAGTAATTTTATTCTTACAATAAATAAATAAAATTTAAAAAAAAATTCCGGGATTTCATATGTTTGGTATTTAGCTTTTAATCATATTAGTTTAATTTATATCATTAGTAATTCTTAATACAAGTAAATAGCTGTACATAAATTTAGTGTAGTTTGTAATTCTACCTAGCGGTAAGTTTACTCACTATTGGTGGAATGTCGAGGTATGAGGCTTGCTGTCCCCTCTCCTGCCACCCCTAAGTGTTGGGTCGGTGGCCCACATTGTAAAGACAGATGAACTTAAGACGAGTCGGTAAACGGTCGGTCACAACTGATTCTGTTTTTTTGTGTGTGATCGCTCGTTTATATCGTTTTGTGCTGCTGGAGTCACGGGTCAATCGATGTGCCACCCCACATGTGAGCAATCCTTTATGTCCCTCAAGGTAAGTCCCTATATGAACTTCTACTTTGCTATTATCGAGTCTTACGCTCTCCATTTAGGTAGAATTAATTTAGTTATTAATTGCCCTGGAGACAGATACATCATATATCTTAAGCGTGTCCCAAAGTACTTCTCTATCAATTTTGTCGAAGGCCTTTTCGAAGTCTATCAAGCCAAAGTGTATCTCCTGCCACTCTATGCCTTCTTCTATAATTATCCTTAGTGTGCATATGTGGTCGATGCACTATCTTCTTGGTCGGAATCCCGCTTGGTTTGTTCTTAACTGTTTGTCTACTTCTTTTTTAATTCTTTGAAGGATAATTTGTGCTAGTACCATGAGATAAAAAAAATGATTCTGAGCAGGCCTTGATATGTGTTATACGTTTGGCAGTACTGAAGTGTATTGTCAGTCTATGTCGAGATTAAAAGGTTAGGTTTTGTTTGTGGTTTGACACAGACTGATGTAAAACTTAACCTGCAAATCTCGAATTTGACATAAACTGACAATACACTTCAGTACTGCCAAAAGTATAACACATATCAAGGCCTGCTCAGAATTTTTTTTTTAATCTCATGGTATTTTACTTGCTGTACTTAGCAATGCGACTGCTCTCCAATTCTCACACCTTGTTCTGTCTCCTTTTTTTGGCAATTTTACGATTAGTCCCTCTTTCCACTCGCTCGGGATTACTTCTCCTTCCCAGATCTGGCGTGCAGCATAATAGCAGTTGTTTTTATTCCTGCCTTAATTAACTCATTGGGTATGTCATCTGCGCCAGCTGCCTTAGCATTTTTAAGTTTGTTTACTGTTGTTTCTATTTTCTCTACTGAAATTTCTCCTGTATTTACGTTTAATTCTTGGTAGTCCTTGTGTTCGTTCAATTCTCTTTTAACTGTTTCTTGTCTCTTATATACTTCAGTAAAATATTTTTTCTGTCGGTTCAGTATTTTTTCTTCGGAGCTTATTAGTCTCCCTTCTTTGTCCCTTATATGTGACTCTGTTACTACCTTTTTCCAGTTAGTTTCTTTGTTATGTCGTAGAGCGTTTTCATATCATTTCTCAGCGCAGCCTGTTCTGCTTCCTTTAACAATTCCTCCTGTCCCTTCTTGCACTTCTTTTAACTTGTTTTTTTTCTCTCAGTATAGTTTTTCTAGTTCCCTCCTTTCTTCCTCTCTATTTTCTCCTAATATTCTTTGTTTGACGTTCTTCCTTGTGCCGATCAATTCCCATGTGTGTTTTGACATCCAGTCTTTATTTGCTTTTGTTTTAACTCCTAGTATTTCCTCTGCTGTCTCCTTTATCATATTTTTATACTTATTCCATAATTCTTCCACTGTTTGCTTTTCTGTTTCTTCTTTTTCCCTGCACTTAGTTTCCAATCTCTCCTCATATTTTTTCTGCATGTTTATGTCATTCTTCACCCATTGTATATTGTTCTGCCATGTATTTGTTTAAATTGTGCTTTCAATTTTATTTTGAACTTGGCCCGTACCTACTAGTATGTGGTCAGATCCAATGGCTGCTCCACGCATTGCTCTCACGTCTTGTAAGCAGTTTTTGTGTCTTCCATCTATTGTAATGTGATCTATTTGGTTTCCTATATTTCCCCCGGGTGTAATCCATGTCACCCTGTGTATATTCTTATGTTTAAAAATGCTTCCTCCTATTATTAGGTTATTTGTTGCACAGAAGTCCACAAACATGTTCCCATTCTAGTTTATTTCCCCTAATCCTTCTCTTCCCATTACCCTTTCTTTACCTATGTTGTCACTTCCAATTTTCGCATTTATATCCCCCATTACTATTTTTATGTCCTTCCCATGTTTCTTATGTAATTTGTCATATACTTTTTGCAGATTTTCATAAAAGGCTTCTTTGTTTTCCTTTGTGTCTACGTTTGTGGGTGCATGCACATTTATTATACTCAAATTGAAGAATCTTGCCTTGAACCTTGCTGTAATAATTATTTCAGATATTGGTTCCCATTCTAGGAGTGCCTTTTTTGCTTCTTTTCCTAACATCATCGCCACTCCTAGTTCTTGTTTTGCATTTTGTTCAGTTTTTCCGGAATATATAATTTTTTTCCCACCTTCCATGTTTATTTCTCCATGTCCCGTCCACCTAACTTCACTTAGCCCCAAAATCTCGATTTTATACGTTTCCATTTCTTTTGCTACCTGTTTTATTTTGCTTGTGACATAGTTCTGACATTCCAGCGTCATAAGTATTTTTTCTCGCTTACATCCATTTCGTTCCCTGTTTCCTCACTTCAACAAAAAGTTGTTTCTATTATTTCTTCCCCATTTTTAACGTAATTTTTATATATTTGTAGGTTTCTCAATCTTCGTATTATCGTTTCTGCTGGTGGTGGTATTTTAATTGTGTTTTTCAGTTTTAGTTCTTCTATTGTGTATGTATTTTTTGGTTTATTTGACTGGTCTTCTTCCTGTTCTTCATTTTTCTCTTATTTATTTCCTTGTCCTATTTCTTTGCGTGTCGTCGTCGTTTTTTCTGTCCGGTTTATTATTTTTAATAGTTTTTTGTTGATTCCGTCTAGTGTTTGTACTTCTTTCCATTTCTTTTTTAAAAGCGTCCTCTTCTGTTGGAAGATTTGCTCTTATCTGTTGTTTTTTCTTTTCCTTCTTCTTTTTTTTTGTAGGGTGCCAGTATTGTTTGTATCCAATACTTATTTCTCTTTGGGATTGTACCTGCAGATCTTGTTCCCTTGGAGGTGTTCTCGTTTTCTTCGTCAGTGGATCTTCCTCTTTTTTTACCCTCCTTATCTTCTTCCATGTTTGTCAGGTCTTCCTCGTCTGTTACCTCCTCGCTCTGACTCTGTGGTTGTGTTATTTGTTCCAAAGGATAGGATTCACCATTGATAATTTTGTTGTTGTATGTTATGTTCGCCCTGTAGCCCTCTTCTCTAGCTTTTTTCATATGCTTCAACAACTCCTTACGCCACAGAATAATAATAACCAGAAGGATATCTCGTATTACCTGACCGCCGGCCCCTCATAGCCTTGAGACGTTTCTACCCCGAAATTCTACCCCGAAACGGCAAGTTTAGGTAGCGGCTTTGGGGAGAGCCCATGGAATACAAAGGTTCGAGGTCACCCATTGTCGGCGTCGACATCAAAGCGGTTTTGTACAAGATATCCTTCTGGTTATTATTATTCTGTGCTTACGCTCTTCTAGTATTGTTTTTGGGTAGTCATCTGTGAACAATACTTTTGCATTCTTTAAGTTCCTCTTGTTATTCATTACCTCATTCTTTTTTCTCAGAGATTCGAATTCCACCAATATAGGCCTAGTTCCCTTTTTGTTTATGTTTGTTAAAGAGTAGAGAGTGCAAAGGTTGATAAAACCAAGATCTTTCCAGAAGACTACTTAATTTTGGTCCTGTCAAGAGCTAATAAAAAATAAAATTTTTAATCTAATTTTATTATTATCATTGTTTTTGACTTTTTAATTGTGTCGAACTCATGTAATTTGAGTAATCTGTCATATAAAAGGGATCTTAACCTGGTATCCGTGATTTGAATCATTGTTGATGATTCGGATCTGCAAAGCTAATTTATTTTCAAAGAATTCGTCCCAGCTTTGGGTTATATTGAGTTCATTGTATGCACTACTGAGTTCTTCATTAATTCCTCTTCTTTATTCTTCAGTTTCGGCTTTTATTCCACCATAAATCCTGCTTAGCATTTTTCTCTTCCACCGTTCCGTATCCTTCACATCTTTTTTATTGAACGTCCATGTTTTACATGCATATGTTACAGTTGGGTGTATCACAATCTTGTATATTCTTAGCTTAGTTTTTCTTGCTATGATTTTTGAGCTAATTACTGATGACAGAGACCTAGCACTTGCTTTCGTGCCTTAGTTTCCATTTTATTGTCACAATTATCTGTAATTTGTACTCTTAGGTAAACAAAAGTTTTCACTTTTTCAAAGTTCATTGATTGCTGTGAGCCACGGTGTAAGAGATATAAGTGGATTGACTCTACTATACGATTTTGAAGATTCTGGTGGCTAATTGTTGTCCTAGTTCCTGTGTGGATACAACAGGTGGCAAATGAGTAACGGGATAAAACAGTAGAAGAAATTAAAGTTGCCACTGTTACTGGTAATCGTTATTTTGTTACAACCCTCATTCAACCTGTGCGTTTTTTAAAATAAGTAAGAGGCCAAAAGATTCTAAAGGTAGGTGAGATGTGATTTATTAGCTCAATTTGGTTTATGTTGTGTTTAACGACAGGCACCCAAAATTTGTTAATTTATGAAGTTTATTTTATAATCCTAAGGATCGCTGCTTGGTCCTTATCCACACCATATTTCTGTCGAGAGTTAGAGCTAGCTAGGGTTGTGCTCACCCCTCGTTTAAGAGTGGTACACATATATTGCATAATATCATGCAGAGGATCCATTGCCTACGACAATGTACACCAAACATACTTTAGCACTGCGGCGAGCATTGTCATTCTCTTCAAACTTTGCTTATTAATATAATTATACAAGCACAAATGAACTTCATCTCCGAAAAAACTGAAGCATCGTTTCACAATATTTCTTGTGTCAAAATGATTTGCTGGCGTAAGAGCTTGCACTATCTGAATTTTGTAAGAATTTATGTGCAAACGTTTATTAAAATTTTGATGCGCACGTATGGGTTATTAACAAAAAGTATAAAATTTGCTGTAAGAATCGGACATACCTATTTGTATAAAAACAATTTTCTGTTTGGAAAGATTCTCAATTATTTCTTTTCCTTTTATTGTGACACTCATGACTTCTAATGCAATTTGTTAGTTGCATGCCCTCCTCTCTTCATATCTTTCTAAAACATTTTGAAATGTAGCATTTCTTAAAATATCTAAAAATGGTAACAAAAGATCAAATGATTAAGAAATATTTTATTTTTATATATAAACATACAAAATTTTTGACATACAGTAAATACATTCCCTTAATTCTTGTACTCTTACATCAACTGACTTTTGTAACACACAATATTTGATTAAATACATACATATAACATTTTGTTCGAATTAGCGAATTAGTGGATAATCCCTGAAAGCTCTTTGTGGCATTCTATAAAAAAGTAAGTTTTACTTGTTAGTTTACTACATTTTCATTGAATATCATTAATTCTGGAAAAGTAAGAAGCACGATCACTGCTTGTTTATATTAAACTTTTACATTGAAAGCTATTTTTATAATTTGTGTTTGATGGTATGCTTAAGCTAACACTGAATAACATTATTGTTAAGCATTTCAGTTTTCTATGGGTACTTAATTTTTGTTTCTAAACTTAGATCAAGTGACAGACATCCGTCATTTTTATAGTTGTATACAGGAGCTGCATTTTTATTATAAGTAATTTCTATATTTGATTAAATACTCGATAGATCCATATGCATAATGCTTATCCTAAAACATTTCATGTAATATTGTATAGCTATGCAACTGATTATTAGTACAATTGGTAAAAACCAGAGTTTTTCACATAGACTCTAACCCATCAGTTTTAAAAAATAGCAAGCTATTAAGTTGTTTTCGTCACACGGTTATAAAAATTATTTTACCACTAAAACCGAGAAGGGAGTCTATCATAAATTTTAGGAAAACCGCTAATTTTACATTTAGTGATGACAATCATTTTGTTTATACCATCGATAAGTTCAATAATTAAAAGATGATACAATACTAATATTAATATGAGCTAGGTAATCTGTTTTGTTTGGCTTCAGTGAACAACTATAATAATGCAATTGAAGCATTGCGGCTTTAAAACTTTTTGTATGAGATGTAACATGAGTGACAAGCATTTTATAAAATACTGGCATCAAAGTATGTGGCTACCACATACATTAAAGGGTTGTTGGGCACAAGTTGATGCCAGAATAAGGGCTATAACAACAAATTCAAATTTATTTAGTGATTTTAAGTATATGTTTTGGTTTGCTACCTCTAGGTGCATAGTAAACAATATTCGGAAATGATATTTAGATTTTTTGTTTTTGTTTTGCTTTCTATACTTACTCCAAGACTTTGTTTTAAATTGTACGTTTATTGTTTTTATGTTTATAATATTTCGAAATATAAAAACAGATATAAATTTTGTATTACTTATATATTTTCGTACTGGAACCAATTACTATTTATATAACCATCGAAAAAGATCGAATACCACATAACCACATAATATAGGCAACCCATTTAACACCGTTGGCAACCATATTTACAAAACTAAATCTGACAGTAGCAGTAGCATGCCACACATTAAAGAATTAATAAATTACAGGAAGTTACTTATTCGAAACAACTTCAAAGTATAATAAGCAACTTAGCTCTGAATAGAAATGTTGTTGATGCAAGGATGTCAACTGCCGTAAGTTAGAAAATTTAACACAACACGAGAACTCAAAACTACACTTCAAACGTCAACGCTTAAAAATTTCAAGTTGGTGCTAGCATGCAACTTTAGAACATTAAATTTACTAAATCCTAAATGTCACTGTTCACGTGGTCTTTTATTACGAATTTAAATATAAATAGCTTAAATCAAAAAGTTGGCAAACCTCAAGCAAAGCCCACCATAAAAACTGCCAAGAAAACTATTGTTGAGACAGAATGGAGAAAAGGAGGTTTAGTACCATCCTCAGGACGTTTTCCAACCCCCCCCCCCCCTTATGGGAAATTCAAAGAAATGAGCCCATACTATATATTTCGCATGATAGTAAAGTGTACGATGTCTTAAACATTCTTCGTCAAGAAAGTTTCAAATATAGTATTAGTAGCAAGACATTCCTAAAGTAATATAGCTGTTTCGTACTGAAAATATATAAATCCAATTGATGGGGTGGGGTAGTCCCCATATAGCTACAACCAAGACGATTAGAAAGGAGACCTAACTCAATGAAAATTGAGTGGAGGGAATGAATTGCTAGATGTCAAGCAGAAAATGGCCGACTACAAGTTCAATGCACACCCATGATATGTGCAATCCGTGCAACAGATAATTAATTATATCTCGTGTGTATAGTCTGTTCAGTAAACATAAAAACACAAAGTGGCTTTGATTTCCAAAATTTCGTGAGTGTACGTCAAAATTTATCTTTGTCTAGGAATGTACTTACAAAAAGTTACTGAAACATATAGGTTAAGGGTATGACATTTACTTCCCCCATTCTGACATAATGTTGTAATTAACTTCTTTTAAGGATATTAACAATTACTGTGTTGGATACTATTGACGTAGCATTTACTAATACATATTTTTATTAGACTTCAGGTGAGAATTTCTAGAAAAATATTTACTTTGACACTGACAATAGGAAATATTAATTGTCATTTTTAAATTCAAATCTGCCTTATACAGGTGTGAAAACGTTTGCAAAACAAAATACTGAATCCCTAGTAGAAAAATAATATGCACATGCCAACTTAAAAAAAAAATAAAATGTTTTTGTGTTTACTGAATGCCCTATATATGCGGAGTTGAGCGAAAGCAGACAGTCAATAGAGAAAGGAAGCGAGCAATGATCGCAACTGGAATATTTAATAGACTACATTATTTATTGACTTAATCTGATAGCAAAATCAATGTAAGAAAAACATAACCTCGAATCATCTGTTGCAGTGGTTGCATTAAACTTGTGGTCGGCCATTTTCTGTTCGACATTATGTTCCCTTCTAGGCTACAACACAGCACTGCACTATTAATTTAGAGTCATTATTGGGACTCTCAAGAGGATTTGTGAAACGAGTTCATCTACTATTGACTCTTTCAGAATAAATTTCTATAACTTTTTGAGTCAGCACAACACATTATTTTTGATGAGTCAATGATTGAATACTTTGATAAACATGGTAACAAGCAATGCATTAGGAATAAACTAATCACATTTGGGTACAAAGTATGGACTTTGAACACTTCTGATGGCAATCTCATACAATTTGACGTTTACCAGGGTAAAATCGCAATAGCAATTGTGCTTTTCATGCAGTTTAGCCTAAAACCCATGTTCAATGCATTTCTTCTATTTACAACGCCTTGAACGTCTAATAAAACGTTTGCCAACTTTGTGTCTACCCGTGAGACCCTGCAACATTTTGGTGTTTTATGAGAAAATTTACCCAACGTTTTCATTGGTTACTTGAAGATAGAACACAAAATTGTAACTTAGTTTAAGCATGATTCATGTTAACCATCCAACATGCTATATATTCAGTGAATATAGTCTAAACATTAAAATCAATATAACTTTTAATTATTTAATAATGCCCACATATATTGTGGTGTAAAAAGCTACACTGCAGCAACAATCCAGTAATGACTATGACGATAAATTTGGAAAATCTGCGACTCCCTTAGTACAAATATTAGACACTTTCCCGTTTCAACTAAACAAAGCTGCCATTGCATATTTATGTTGACAACCTATTTACAAACCTAGGACTGTTAAAAGAACTTAGGGAGGGAGTTATGAGACTGGCACTGTAAGTGAAAACAGAATTCCTAAAACTTGTAGTATAAAAACCAATCAACTCATGAAAAAATAAAACTGTGGTGAATATGCTTTTCAGCTGGAAACTTCTTCATCATAATCCTTTTGCCCTTTACAGAGTGTCGCAAAAGAACTGTTGTTTAACTACTCGTCCACTTCTTCCATGCTTTACGGTCCTTTTTTGTTTTTTTTTGTTTGGAGGGGAAACCTTCTTAGGGTCCCCGCGGGAAGATCTTCTATTCCGCAGGGGACTGTGGGATTTCTACCCACTAAAACCCCTCCATGGATGAGCAAGGGTGACCTCGGGACTGCTGTGGCATTACCTCAAGATCACTCTTTAGTTCCCATTGTTTTCTGTCCGGCATTTAAGTTTCCTCAGCTTTTCTTACCCTTTAATCTTCTTCTTTCCTCAACATTATTTTCTTTATAAATTTATGTATGTTCTCCCATGCCTCTTCACTTCTTAGCATGATATTTGTTAGATTTTCCGTTGTAATATTTTCCCCAATTGCCCTTTCCACCACATTTCTTTCTCTTTCCCATCGGATGCATCTAAACATGGTGTGTTCGGCTGTATCTCTTTCTGCACAATACCAGCATTCTTCGTTCTCTGCTTTCACAATAGGCCTCAGGTATTGGTTGAAACATCCATGCCCTGTAAACACTTGCGCCATGTGGTATTCCATTTCCCCGTGTTTCCTCTTGACCCATTTGCTTATATCTGGTATTAACTTCCTAGTCCACTCTGCCTTTCCTTCCAGTGCACTCCATCTGGTCTGCCACTTACTTATTATTTCCTCCTTGATTTCCGTCTTCCCAATTCCATTCGTCCTTTCGTATGTTTTTACTCTTTCTTCCACCATCAGGTCCAGCGGAGTTGTTCCGGTAATCGCCTGTAACGCTTCTGTAGATGTCCTTCTGTATGCTCCTCCAATTGCGAGCATCAGCCTACGCTGTATCCTTTCTAGCATTTGCCTATATTTCTTATACTCTATGGCCTTCCTCCAAATTGGTGCCGCATACAAGACAATGGAGTATACCACGGTCGCAATCACTCTTCTCTCCTCCAATTCTGGGCATTAGTCTTGACAGCTGCTGTACCACTGCTTCTGCTCTTTTTGTAGTGTGTATGACATGCTAGACACTTTCCCGTTTCAACTAAACAAAGCTGCCATTGCATATTTATGTTGACAACCTATTTACAACCATAGGACTGTTAAAAGAACTTAGGGAAGGAGTTATCATGAGACTGGTACTGTAAGTGAAAACAGAATTCCTAAAACTTATAGTATAAAAACAAATCAACTCATGAAAAAATAAAACTGTGGTAATACGCTTTTCAACTGGAAACTTCTTCTTCTTCTTCATCATAATCTTTTTGCCCTTTACAGAGCGTCGGAAAAGACCTGTTGTTTAACTACTCGTTCACTTCTTCCATGCTTTACGGTCCTGAGTCATATCCTTTATTTCTGCTAAAGTCTTCCCCTTGTTTTTTCCAATTTCAACTATCTGCTGAAGCCATGTCTTCCTTGGTCTACCCTTTTTCTTCTTGGCTATACTCCTTACTTCCATGACTTTTCTGGGGAGTCTCTCCTTCATTTTTATGACATGGCCAAGCCAGTTCAATTGTTTTTTGTGTATTTTGTTTACTAAAGCCTCAGTTTGTACAGATTGCCTTATTTCCATGTTTTTATCCTATCCAATTTTGTCACTCCTGCTATTTTCCTAATTACCCTCATTTCCATTGTGGATTGTATTGTTATGCTTTTTAACTCTAGTCCATATTTCACTAGAATATGTTAAAGTTGGAACCAATATTGCTTTATAGACATGTATTTTAGTCTTCCTACTAATTTCTTTCTTTCCAAATATAGTTTTCATTAGCGCAGAATATATCTTATTACTTTTTTTTGTTCTATTGGTTATTTCCTCTTCTATTTTTCCATCATTAGTAAATCTGGTACCCAGGTAGTCAAAAGTCGTTACCTCTTCCAAATGTATTCCTTTACATAAAATCTTGTTACCCTGTTCTTCTATTTGTTTCTTATTTATAATCATTATTTTCGTTTTCTTTATATTCACCCTCATCTTCTATCTCTTTATTCCATATTTCTATTTTTCTGTTTAGTTTTCCAGGTGTTTCCGCCAACAGAATTATATCATCAGCATACACAAGGTTATCTATGTCTATTGGTAGTAGGTTTCTATATCCAAGCAATATTTTCTCGCTCGCTGTTCCTTTAGTTGTTTTTAATTATTCTGTCCATTACTACATTGAAAAGCAAGGGGCTGAGGCTATCCCCCTGTTTAATCCCTATTTGCAGTTCAAATTCTTTTGAAGTTGCTCCATGTATATGTGCGGTTACATTCTTGTATACACTCTCAATTTTTCTTATTAATATTTCCAATATATGTAGTTTTCTTAGACCTTCCCATATTATATTTCTATCTATAGAATCAAACATAAAACATTACCAGAGTTCTCTATTTGTTTCAATCATTCCTTCGATAACCTTTTTCAGAACAAAAATGTTGTCCGTTGTTGGTCTGTCTTTTCTGTATGCCATTTGCTCTTCTTCTAATTTCGGTTCTATTTCTGCCCTTAGTTTGGTTTCTAGTATTCTTGTATAAATCTTAAAGGTTGTTGTTGAGAGGCAAATTGCTCTATAATTATCATATATAGTGTCATCACTTGTTTTGTGAATAGGCGGGATTATCATCTTTTCCCAATCTTTTTGTATTTTCTCCGTTCTCCACGCCATTCTTAAAATTTCCAATAGCCAATTCTTTCCTTCATTTCCCAAACATTTTATTAATTCGGGGCCGAACTTAACAAAACCGGCTGCTTTACCGATTTTCAACTTTGCTAGAGCTACTTCTCTAGCTCCTCCCTTTGTATGGTTTGTTCTCCTATCTCCTCATTTTCTACTTGGATCTAGAGACCCCCTTGAAATTTTTCCCTAAAATATTATCTATACTTGAACCACTCCTTCTTTCTCTGTTTTTAACTTATTGTTATTATCTCTTACGCCCTTTATTATTTTCATATTTCTTCCTCTCAGCCTTCTCACCAGTTCCAGGAAATTCTTTGTTTACGCTATATTTTTTGTTGAGATCCTCTCCAAAAGCCTCCCAGCTTTCCTTTTTAGTTTTCCTTATTGCCTTTTTCACTCGTTTCCTCCCCTCATTATATTCCTTTTGTCTTCGTCTTTTCTCGTTCTTAGGTATGTGCGCCCAGCTATTTTTTTCTCTTTTACTAAACCCCTTATTTTCTTATTCCATCAGTATGCCTTATTTTGTTTGAGCCTCCCTTTATTAATACCACATATATCCCTTGCTCTACCAAAGATCGTTTCTTTAAAACTCTTCCATAATTCGTTTAAATCTCTATTTACTTCTGTATTTTTTTATTCATCAAATATTTTGTCCGTTTCCACTTGGTTATCTTTTCCTTATATGTATCTGTTTTTTTTCAATTTGTGAATGTTTATTTTAGGATATTCATCCATATTTTCTAGTTTTGGTCTTTTAATTTCCAGTTTTGCCTTTACTAGTCTATGTAGAGTATTTAATTTTGCCTCATTTTCCGTGTAAACACTGCTTATCAAATGTGTCATTTTACTGGTATATACCATATAATCAATTAGACTTTTTGCTCCCCTTTCCTCAGCTCTAAACGTATATTTCTGCTCTATTTCTTGATTCGAGAACGCATTTCCAATTATATTACATCAATCATCTGGAAACTATCAATTGAATTATAATGATCAACTAGATGGATAACTCTGTTGTAGCAGCACCATCTACATACCACTTATGTGCAATCACATATGTTCAGCGATATTCTAAACAATAGAAAAAAGCACATCCGTGTTATGCCTCCATCAATTTTTAGTGAGTATAAAAAACATATGGGGGGTATGGATAGAATGGACAGAGTGTCAGTTCAAGGAAAAAAGTGGTGGTGGTCAATATTCACATGGCTTTTAGATGCCTCTGTAAATAAAGCATGAATATCGAGAAGAAATGCAGGGAGTGAAATACCTCAACTGGACTTCAGAAGAAGCATATAGTGCAGGCTATTTTGCAAAAGTATAAAGTCGATCCTCAAGGACTGGTCGCCCGTGAAGATTTAGAGCTGATTTAGAAGTAAAATACCTAGGGCCGGTTGCAGAAAGCAATGTTAAATCTGGTGTTAGCTAACATCGCGTCAAAGTGAACAAAATCGCATCAAATTTTGTTTACTAATGTATTAGTTACCATAAGCATTTGAGATTTGATTCGTTTTTGTTCACTTTGACGCGATGTTAGCTAACACCAGACTTAACATTGCTTTCTGCAACCGGCCCTTAGTGAAGTTAGGCTAGATGGTTTGCATCATTTGATCGAGCCTTGCAACAGACCTATAAAAAAAAATAAAGTGCCAAAAGTGACGACTTTGCATTGATTGTTTAAAACCTTTCATACTGTTTAAATTAATGTAAAAATAAAGTGTTGGAAAAAAACATTTGTACCTCATTCACGGCTAGCGTGATCATATGGACACGAGGTGTTTTCACATTTGTCAATTTTAAAAAACTTGTTTTGGGTTACTTTTATACCTTAAATAATGAAACAATGAATCAATTAAATAATAAAAAAAAACAAGGTGTTAAAGCAGTGTTAATTAGTTAAATGCAGTGTGACAAACATATTTCGACGACAGCTTTAGAAAACAAAATCAGTGCCTTAAAGTAGTTACACTTTATTCATCAGTTAATGTGATATTTGTCAAGTTGAGGTTTATTAAAAGGGCTTTCTCACAAGAACACAAAATGCAGCATTAAGTTTGTACCTACGTATTGTAATAGCACCACAGCGCTACACCTACATCCTCATTTCTTTGATATGCACTTCCTTACGATGCTATTTACTTTAACTCATCTAATTAAATCAAAAAATCAAAGACTATATAAGCTTGTATGACATTATTTTTGTTTAGATAAATCAATGTAGAATATTTGCCCTTTTATTACTTTTTATTTTAGTTTATTTGTCTTTTGCTAGCTCTATGAGAACAAAGATTCTTAACTCAGTTTAGGTTCATGCACTGAGAATTCGTTATTTGTAATAGTTGATTAGTACAATGAAATTTTATATAGAAATATTATGACATTTATCCAACTGTCAAAGTCAAATAATTCATGAAAGTGAAATGTCAACCAAATGATATCTGTTACACCTAGGGCCGGTTGCAGAAAGCAATGTTAAGTCTGGTGTTAGCTAACATCGCGTTAAAGTGAACAAAATTGCATCAAATTTTGTTTACTAATGTATTAGTTACCATAAGCATTTGAGATTTGATTCGTTTTTGTTCACTTTGACGTCGCGTTAGCTAACACCAGACTTAACATTGCTTTCTGCAACCGGCCCCTATTGTTATTTCATACATCTCCTGCAAGTAGTTTTTTCTAATATTTAATACATTCACTATTAAGAACTTATTAATGTTTTATTTACATATACCTGTCACAAATTCCACCCAGTACGTCAGCCCAATGCTCCGGTCCAGTTCTCATACAAGCTGCCCACACTGCACAGTCAGAACTGCTAAGTAAATAAACTAATTTCTCCTTCATAACTGTAGCTGTATCTATTTGATTTCATTTGTAGTTCCATAAATGTTGCCAACTCTGCAACGTAATGTGAAGCAGGAATGACTTGACCTACAGCTGCGGTAAAAGTTCCAACCAACCAAACTGCTCAGATGTCCTATACCCTGAAGATCAGTTCTCTTATTTAACATCAAATAATCACTCCTCTGCAGGCCTGATCCAATTCAACTTCAGCTCCATATGCTGATCACTTCCTTTACAGTTCCAATTCAGCTGAAATGGTCCTCCTTCTAACAGCTACTAAGCCACTAGCTATCCAAAAACTACTCTCCCTCATAATCCAATACAATTTATACAGGACAATTTAGACGTCACACAAGAACACTGATGCCACCCAAGTCAATTGCAAACCAGGTACAGAAATCCACCTGATTACACGCTCGTCCCAGGCAAAACGCTCATTCACATGCAGTATGCATCCAATTCCAGCTTAATTGTAGATGTATTCACTAGACAGCAACTCATATAAAGTTCCAAATTAAAATGGATACCTAATAGTGACTTAGATGTAGTTTATCCAAATCCACTGCAGACATTATTATTCCATGTATACTATTTTATTGTTATTAGATGTTGTTATTCTTCTTTATACTGTTTATTAACCATTTTATTCTTTAGTATGTTTTAAAATTAATTTTATTTCTTCATTTAGTTAATTTTAATTAAACAAACCTATTAACACAACAACCAGACAATAAATACCATTTTATTAAAGGGTTTTCATTCTTTAAATTTAATTTTACTATAAAAACATGTTACATTTTTAGAAAAAAATTGTTATTTTAATTCCTCCTATTTTCCCTAGCAATAATTATTATATCAAATTTTTACCAACTAACCTTCTGGATACATTTATATATAATTTATTTTATTATGACACTTTATAATCGACTTCTTTCAAATAATCATTTAAGTCTATATTTCACTTTCATTCTTCTATAGCTTATTTCAATTATTAATTAATAAAAATTCTGATCCAAATAATTATATTACCAAACAACTATTTCAACCAAATCAATTCATATGCCAGAACCTTTATGATTAAATGTTGACAACGTAACAGTATTAGTATCCAATCTCTTATTCATTATTTAACTTTCAAATATCTATGTTATTTTTTTACTCCATAAATTCTTCCTTGTACTTTTAAATTGTTAATTAATTTATTCATCCATAAATAATCTCATATCTAGAAATAATTATTTGTATAAATAATTAGCAATCTTAAATTGCGACTACAGTATAAAAATCTAGACAAAAATTTGTACTTATTAAGACAAAATTCACAGCTGTCCTTGTTTAAAAATCTTTGCAGTGCACTTAGAGGTCGGCAAATGATTATCAGTAAAAGTGTGATAAACTGGGGTCACTCAGATGGGGACAGCTCATCCATGTGAACGTTTACCATGATTATGTGTCACCAACTTCACAGGTAGTACTTCTTTAATAAAGCGTATTTTCAACATCCTGTATATTATTTATATTTTTCAACATTAGAAAATTATTAATATTGGGAAGATATTATTTTAACAAATAAGTAATAAAGTAAGTAGTGGTTCAAAATGCTACCTGTAAACTTAGTTTTATTAGAAAGTGTTTATTAAGGAAAAAAAGGGTGCTGCCAAAAACCAGAAAGCATCGCAGTACTGTGTTTGAGGGAAATATGCAACTCTGATTTTTAGTAACGTTGATTGTTAATTAGCATTAAAATTGAGCAAGTTAAATTTCTTCAAATAATATACAAAGCTGGTATAAATATTCAAAGGCCATTATTAATAATCACAGCAGTAAACTAAAACGTTAAATTTAAAAAGCAGCTGGAGTGGATGCTGCAGACCAATCAACAATTGTTCCATCACGCCATATAAATTGACCACGAAATCCATGAGACTTCAGTGCTAAATACAGAGGTGCACTAGCACCTTCTTCTATAGTTAATGGTCCACTATGGTTAGTCATATCTGTACTAACATATCCTGGATGAACAGAGTTTACTGATATTTTTCTTTTTTCTGGTTCATCATCGAACTGCCTTTGCTGAATAATAGTAAGAGCACTTACACCTACTTTTGAGACAGCATACGCTGAATTTCCCCATTCGTCATGTGTACCTTCTTTAGCCGCCCTGCAATGATAACCAAATATTGTAAAAATATTACAGCAATAGGTACTCTTCAGTAGGGTTCTTAGATATATGTTACTATTTGTTTTATGTTATTTTTCTTAGTAAGTTTCAGGTTGGCATTATTGTTTCACAATATTTCAGTGGTGTAACGTCAGGTCATTCGAAGGCATCAAATTACTTTTACCTAGATACTACCTAAGTTGTGAATTTGAGTTGGTATCAACTAAATCAATAATAACAATTATTGTTGTATGTTCAAATATACAATTGCCACAATTAATATGAAAAAAGTTCTTTGTTATATCTAGAAAATTAAGAGTGCCATTACATTTTCGCTAATTGTATTTAATTCGGTGAGCGGATGACCCAGCGAGCAAATGCTCGCCTCTCAGGCGGCCGGCCCAAGTTTGAATGCCGGTGACGATATAGTTTAAAAATCGTACACTCCCTAGCTATCACACTAACACCTGTGGTGGTCATTAACCCCTAACAAGGGAATTCCTCCTCACTTGTGTCAGGGAAGGTAGCCACCTACCCGGACTAAGGGCAAAGAGGGCTCATAGAACCACTTTGTGGTTAAAATAGGCCACTGGTCTATAATAAGAGGAGGAAGAAGACGTATTTAATTCTATGAAAAAGGATCTCTAACTTTGCTAACTTAACTAATGTCAAGTTTTCTAATACCAAAGTTACACAATCAGATAGAAATTGGATAACAAATGACGATATTAAAAAGTCTATTTATCACAGGAGTAATAGCTGTTTATGCAATAAGTGCTAAAAGTCGACGTTTATGCACGAGAGATGAATTATGAAACGAAGCCGAAGGCTGAGTTTCATAACATGTCTCGTGCATAAACGACTTTTAGCACGTGTTGCATACAATATTTTATCTACGACCTTAATTTTACTGTTATTAATCCATAAATATCAATTTAACAAAGGTTTGCATCTATGACAGTTAGAATTTATGTCATAATAAAGAGAGGGCCTTGGTACGCGGGCGAATGTTTGTGAAACCAATACTGTCAAAGTCAGTCATCAAAGGTAATTATTAATGCTACACATCTGACTGTATTCACTACATAACGCTTTAATTATTTCAAAAACACTTTACCTGTAACGCAAGAAGTAGCTAGAGTAACTTTACAACTTCACTTCCAGTTCGAAATTGTAGTTTATAATCTCACTTTACTTTTAGCACATGGGCTAAAAGTAAACAGCTGATCTCATTTTAAACACGTTAAATTATAAAACGTCACTTTTAGTGAAAAAAGCTAGCGCTAAAAGGAAGAGGGTACTAGAATTCCATTGAAATTATATCTAAAAACTATGTTGTTAACGCCATCTGTTGAAGGCTACTTGTAACCAGCTAATTGAAGTTGCTTAACTGGGTACGTCCTGTGTGCAACTCGAAAAATTGTAAATAAAAAAAAAATAAAAAAAAAATAATGGTAATTACTTAGTTGTTCGTACAAAAGAATAAATGTAATCTGTACTAAAAACTCAACCGCAGTGGTTTCATTTTCTAATAAATTCTGCATAGTAAATGACTTACATATAGCAAATACTTTCTTCGAGCATGGAAAATAACCTCAATGCACGTCCAAATCGGAAGATGGAGAACATAAGAATATCATAGACTACATGGCCTACACAAAGACAATTGAAGAAAAAGTGAAAGATGTCTGGGTGGAAAAACTATCAGAACTCAACCCATTTCATAACCTAATTTTGATTGAAATTGAGGATGAATTACATAAAGAAAAGCAGCAAATGAATATATAAAAATAAACATAGAAAGACTAAAATATTGGGAAATAATGCAACGATACCATGAGAAAATAAAACAGACTCGACATAAAATTAGAAGAAAATAAAAACTATGAATTAGAAGAAGTATGAAAAAGCTTTAAAGAAATAACATTGGAAACAGCAAACAAAGTATGCGGAATAAAAAAAATAAACAGAAGCAGGAAAAGAAGCAAATTGTGGACCAATGAAGTAAAAGCTAAAGTGAAACAAAAGAAAAAAGCATGGACGAAATATATAACAACCGGAAAAATAGAGGACAAAACAATTTATAAACAAAAAACATATGAGGCTAAACAAGAAGTGAAAAAGGCAAAATCTAAGAGCTGGGAGGAATTTGGAAATGAGATAGAGGTGGAATACCGAAAAAATAAGGCAAGTTCTGGAGGACCATAAATATCTAAAAACTATCAAGTATGAGCAGATGAGAAGAGATCATAATGGAGAACTCAAAACAGAATCGGAGGAAAGTTTAGAAGTATGAAGAAAATCTACGAAGAAAAATTTAAGAACAGCCTAAGTCAAAATGAAAATGAAGACACAAAAATATTTGGAGACAGAACCCACAAACACATAACGCAAAAAACAATTATATCATTAAAAAACGGAAAAAGCAGCAAAGAGCATTGAATTAGCACAAGAATTAATCAAGTGGCGTGGAAAAGTAATGGCGAAGTGGATAGCACTGTTTTTCAAAAAGCGTGGGCAGAAAATAGAATACCAAAGGAATGGGAGAAAAATTTAATAATTCCTTTATACAATAGAGGAAGTACAAGTAAATGTGAAGATTATAGAGCTATTTGTTCAGAATTAACCTTGTTTAAAATTTACAACAAAAAAAAATAGAAAATAAACTGAGAAGAAATAAATAATAAACTGGAAGAACAGGAGAAACGGCGGTATCCGGCGCCAATTCCCTTCTCACTGGTAATATAACTTATTATTAATTGTATTTCTCTATTTACCATAACTAAAATTATAAGGGAAGCAAGTAATATATGGGGAATTGGCACTGGATTATGCAGTTCAGCCAAAGAACACGCTGCTTTTATGAAAGGAAAACAAACACAGAACCACTATGTAAGTATAGTGAGAAAAGTAATAGAAAGAGTCAACAAACAACGGAAAGAACTATATCTGGTGTTTATTGACCTGAAAGCCACTTTTGATACGGTTTCTAGAGTCAAATTATGGAAATGCTTGGAAGAACTGAAAGTAACAAAAAAGCTTAGAAAGTGAACAGGAGAACCTACAAAAGAGTAAACGAGAAGAACAGATAAAAGGTAAACGTTCCAGAGAATTAGAGATGTAAAGAGGAATTAAACAAGGGGATAGTCCAACTCCTCTTGTTTATTATACATGAATAGAATACTGAAATATGCCTAACAGTGGGATACAAAGATATCTGTCCCATTTAATTACAGAGAAGACTATATGCAGAAAATACAGTAATTATGGGAGATGGTCGAGAAAACAGCCAGAAGACATTAAATCAATGGAACAAAATATTACAAAAACTGGGTATGGAAATAAACACCGGAAAAACAAAAATAATGAAATTTAATGGAGCAGATCAGCAAAATATTATGTATGGAAATGTTAAATTATTATTATTATAACAGGTCATGTTAGCGACGACTAGAGTTGGAAAAAACGTTTTAGAAAAGTTTTTTTTTCAAATAAAAACCTTTTTTTTCCTGAAAAAAAAACAAAACAAATGACTGTTTTTTTCACCATTGAAATACAAGTAATTACTACAGTTAACTAAATGACAACACCACTTTCTTTTTACTTGAGGCCTTTCATCTTTGAATAAACGTTATTTGTCATTGTGCCATTGTTCACTAGTATCTTCATCTGCGGTATTTTTTTACTGTTATTTAAAAAAGCTTGCTCAAAACTGAAAAAACCAACAGTTCTGTATGTTTTTTTAATAAAAATAGTTTTGTTTGAAAAAAAAGGTGTTACATCACTAGCAACAACACGGAAAAATAGACAGAGAAATAGCCATTAGAGGAAAGCAATTCAGTATAAAATTACAAAACAATATTGGGAATGAAAGAAATTAGCAAAAGTACCATGACAAGAATATAAGCGGCGATAGCAGTACCAACCATGCTATACGGATTTGAGACTTTGCCAGTAACAGAAAACCAGGAAACTAGAATATCAGTGACAGAAATCAGATACCTCAGGAAAAATTAGGGAAAACATTTTTTTTTTGTGGGAACTAAAATAACTGACAATGGAAAAATAAACACGGAAGTATTAAGTAGGACCAGAAAGGCAACACAAGTATTCTACCAAATCAATAAAACAATCCTAGGAAAGACAGAAACTAGCACAAAGACAAAAACAGCAATATGTAACACTATAGTGGTGCCAATCATGACATATGGATGCGAGACCTGGCCTTTAACAGTATAACAGGAAAGTCTGATAACAGCAGCAGAAATGAAGTTCCTGAGAAAAATAGCCGGAAAAACAAAAAGGGACAGATGCAGAAATGAAGATATCAGGGAAAGTATGCAACAAAAGTCAATCACTCAAATCATAGAAGAGAAACAATTGAAATGGTTTGGGCACGTTATGAGGATGCAGAAAAACGTATTGACCAGGAAGGTCATGGGAAACGTAGGGTAGGAAGACCAGGCAAAAACATGGGACAGAGAATAGAAGAATTGGCGAAGAGAAGGGGGAAAACAACTAGACAGCTAAGGTTAATGGCAAGAGATAGAAAGAAGTGGAGAGAATGGGTGAACACTCCAGCACAGCCGACGCCGTAAGGCATAAGGCATCTGCTAAAGAAGAAGAAGAAGAAGTCTTTTTGTAGAGTAGTTCGTCTGATATTATGATAAAAGGTTTTTTTTATGTGTGCATTACTATACAGTGAATTCATTTTAATGCACAATGTAGTCTTACCGTTTCCATGAGGATTTGATTGTTACCTATTGGTTTCTAAGGATACGCCATGCCACACAACGTGTAAATATGTTTATTTCAAAATGCAAATATCAACCGTAATTTTATTGAAAAATATGCATCACAAATAATAACAGGGAATGTAACATGTAATAACTCCCATACTTGATGTGAACTGAAGTCTTTATACCATTCGATCAGTAAAATTACTTCCTCTGTAGAATACATTATTTTTTTTACCTACTCAGTTAACTATTCTATATTGAATTTTGAAATAATAGCTATTTAAGTAACAAGGAATGTAAGGACCTATTAACATTTGAGGTAGGCAAGTACAAGCCAAGGCAAAGCCCCGGCTTGTTGCCTCGCGAAAATGTTAATAGGCGATACATTCCGAGTTATCTTATTATATTTTTCCCACTGCTTATCGAAATTTTTCCTAAATTTTGTTTGGTTTCTCATCTGTCACCAGGATTAATTTTCGTAAGTTGTGTTACCTGTGAGTGTCACATGTCACATAAACACATGCAATTATAAACAAAACGTCTAAGTCTGCATCTTGCTTTGCTAATTTTATTATCCTAGGAACTTAATAATAATATTAAGTTCCGTTGTCAAGGGAAATCAGCAAACAAATATAATCACCGACTTACACGTTTTGTTACTAAGGCTGTATCACTGACTTACATGATCAGCACGGGAAAACACATTTACACATGATGTTGGGATGGCATATTCTTAGAAACCAATAGGCAACAATCAAATCCTCATGGAGACGGCAAGACCACATTGCGTACTAAAATAAATTCACTGTATAGATTACAAAATAGTTCTTTATGTATTAAGGGCAGAAGCTGAATTATGCACGTGGAACATACATATTATTTTATTTTGGTTCTCGAAATGGTAAAAATTCAAGGATTTGTTATTTTGGGCACAAGCTATTACGTCATCATTGTGCTGGCACTGTGAATTTTTGGTGTGATGTGGATTGTATGTAGATTGTTGGTGTTGCTATATTACATTGTTGGCATTTGTTATACTGCTTAGCAACTTCTTAGGCCTTCGGGCCATAAAAGCTGTATTACACGCATTATTGAAGGTCAATAAACAAGATTATGGTTACAAAATAAAATATCACATATCTATCGCATAACTGTCCCCATGTACAAGAAGAGTTTCATAACTCTCTATGGAATAAAGCAAATAGTTACATACAAGATCTAGGACTCGAGACTTTTGAGAACTTACACTATAAACTGCTTCATTAAGGCATTTAACTTTTCTATAGTTAGTGTTGGGCTGCTCAGTTTAGAACGAAGCCGTGCAGATGGGATTTTAGACAGATGACCCAATACACTGGACAGATTGATAACTCTTGCATTTTGGCGTAGAAGTGGAAATAAGGTTTGGCATACATTTAATGTACTGAAGTAGTTTACTTGCACTGTAACTTCCGCCTGTTCACTGAAAGGCTCGCTGGTATCATTCTGTCAATATTTATAAAAATGATATTGTTAACATCTTTCTGGATGCTGCGTAGATTCTTACTTTGTACATAATTGCTGCATTATTAATTAGGACGTCAATCCCGCCATCATTCTCTTTAATGAAATCTCGGAACAAGTTTATACTTCGTTGGTCATTTATATCCAATTGGTGAAAATAAGGCTTGAGGCCTAATTCTTTGAGCTTCTTTACTGCTGCATTACCTCGACCTTTGTCTCTGGCTGTTAGATACACTTTACCGTCAAACTTCTCGCAAAGGCCTTTAACGATTGCATATCCTACGCCTTTGTTTCCTCCAGTAACCTGTAGATGTACAGTTAATAAATATCTATACCAATACTAATGTAAACGTTTAATTGCTCACCACTGCAACTTTGATCATGTCTGCGACTCTTCTGCAAATTTTTAGGCTTGTTTATACAATACTTCAAGCTGATGTAAAGAACTTGTTTTAACAATCTATTTAGTAGCCCCACGCAAATAAGCACAATGACAAACTAATCCCAAGCGTATGCTCTTTGTTGCACAATTATTCGCAACGCATATTTATCACAGCTGATAATGATAGGTTCAATTTCGTATGAAAGTGTGTACTATTGGTTGCCGTGGTAACCTTCAACCGACAGTGTTGTGCCGTTGTGCGCATCGAATAATGAATAACTGTATCATGGCCTGCTGTATGTACAGAAACTCAAAGAACTGCGGGATTCCCAATGCATGCAATTAAAAAAATTTAATATGTTTTAGTAATTTTATAAATAGAATTCCTGTCATTTGGGTTGCCTGACGATACAACTATTACAGAAAGAAAATAAACCTCCAGCAGTATTGACGAAAAGTAAGCTTTTAATGTTATCTGTGTAGTTACGCCACAGGTAAAACTACTTAGACTTTCTTCGAAATACTAGCAATTTACAAACTTAAAGAATTTGAATGGTTTATAGTGTTGAACTAAGTTCTACCTTTTCTACTTATTTACTGTTTTGACTAGGTACTTCTGTACATTGAAGGAAATGTCTTTTTCTACGACCACCACTAAACGTAAGCCTTTTAGCGCTAGCTTTTTTCATTAAAAGTGACGTTTTATAATTTAGCGTGTTTAAAATGATATCAGCTGTTTAATTTTAGCCCATGTGCTAAAAGTGAAGTATAAAACTACAATTTCGAACTGGAAGTGAGGTTGTAAAGTTATTCTAGTTACTTCTTGCGTTAAAGGTAAAGTGTTTTTTAAATAATTAAAACGTTATGTAATGAATAAAGTCAGATGTGTACTATTATAATTACCTTTGATAACTGACTTTGACAGTACTGGCTCCACAAATAATCACCTGCGCGTCAAGGCCATCTCTTTATTATGACATAAATTATAACTGTGATAAATGCAAGCCTTTGTTAAATCGAGATTTATGGATTAATAACAGAACATTTAAGGTCGTAGAGAAAATATTGTATGCAAACTCGTGCTAAAAGTGTTATTGCACTCGACATGTTATGAAACTCAGCCTTCGGCTTCGTTTCATAATTTTTGTGTCTCGTGCATAAACATCAACTTTTAGCACTTGTTGCATAAATAGCTATTATATCGATTTTTGTTATTATGTATGTAGAATGCATCCTCAATGTAGGGACATACTAGAGTATGATCAAAAATTAATCTCATCTAGTATGGCTATCAAAGAACAAATTGCTGCCTTTAAAACTGGGTCAAATATATTTTACTTTTAGGTTAGATTTAAGATGAAGTGTATATTCGACCGGCGCAGGCTTATTTGTTGGAAAATTACATTACTTTTACGTGAAAATTTGTTTATAATATTGTAATAAGATGGATAAAAAGAATAAAATTTGACAGTTTGAATTAAATATAAGTACAGTGCCATCATATATGTATTACGCATATATCTAGTATTACGACTATATTGCCAGTAGGACCTGGGAATGGCCGAAAACATGCGCATGCCTGAGAATTCGAACTCCGCCTTTAGAAGCGAATTTTAAACTTGACCACTTCCCCACCGTGCGGACCACGCGCTTGCGCATTGCTCCCCAAATACATCGAAGAGTTGGTTGTCTGTCTCACTTAGAAATTTGGCTTGTGAATAAAGTAATATACCTACTTAAAATGATAGGTTTGTGCACAGGTAAAGCCAGACCAAACGAAAGTAATTGACACACAAAGGTTGTTACGTGCATAAAAGGAGCGTAGTTATCATATATAATGCAATTAGTGGGTTCTTGATTATCAAATAATCATTTCTGTTTACATGAGATATATTGTTTGGCAATCACGCGAGTTGGAAGGACGAACGTGATTGCCTAAAACAATATATCGAGTGGAAACAGAAATGATTTGATAATCAAGAAGATACAAGTTGCATTCGGCTAGATTATATTACGAGTCAATAAACAACGTTTGAATAGTGTATTTTAAATATTAAAAGTACAGTTAATGTGATGGTTATGACAATTGTACTGACAGCACGTAAAGTGATGTTTGTGAAGGCGTGTGATTATCACCTATTAATCAGGAAGGTATGTGAATGTCAGTTGTTATGTACATTATCAAAAGTTAGTACATGCGTAACTATGCATTTTGCCGTTTTTTAGTGGTTGATGTTAGAGGGAGTGGTATAATCAATAAAAGCAAAGGACTGTGAAAATTGTGAGCAAGCTGAAGGGTAAAGCAAGATGAAGGAAAATCAAGAAAATTGCAGAGAGCAATCCTGAATGGAGGTAACAGAAAAGAAGCAAGAGACGTAAAAAGTGCGGAACTCAAAACTCAGTGTTTTAATATTTAAAAACATAGTGCAAAAGCAGAGCAGTGAAATTAAAAACGTTTGTGAGTGCAACGCTATAGAAAAATATTAGTTATAAGCAAAAAGACAATATTTTAGAATAATAAAATGTTAGACTGTAAGTTATGTAATCAAACTTTACTCCATTTGTGGTAAATATTTTCAAACCTAATTTTCAATTAATAGTAGAACAACACCGTATCTTAGCAACATGATACTTTATAGTCTTTAACAGGAAAAACAATTAAACAAAATTAATTGCAAGGTTGTCGAATTTGTGCTCCACATTTAATTAATGATTTATAATAATAAATGAGCATTTTATAATATAAAAAGTGGTCCATTTGATTGCCCATGTGGTAGTGTACCTGTGCTAACGCTTGCAGCAGTTTCTGCAACAAAAAATTTACATGTTTACAAATCTCATCTCCGGGAATTCGGGAGCCGTCCAACTGAAAATTACGATCTTCGACTACGACGGAAATTACCATCGAAAGCCAATATTGGCGGGCAGGGAAGCAGCTACAACTTGAGATATTCCAGCAGCGTCACTACGACCAGCTCCGAAGCCAGCAACGAAGCGAACTTCACGAGGTAGGATAGATCTAAAAATTGAGTGTCAGCGTTTGGGAAAACGATTTAAATCAGAGATTAAACCTTGCCGAAGAGGCCTAGCGTTTTTCCAAAAGTCCAATTACTTCGTGGTTTTCGAAAATCAAAGGGCGTCACCAGGTTTTGGCGAAATTGGCCAGAATCGAGCTTCATAAACAAATGAAAGATCGGCGTGCATTCTACGTCATCCTGAGAATAACAATCAAGGCGAGTTTGACGTCATCCTGAGAAACAATAAAGGCGATGTTTTAATAGTTGGCAATCGGGTATATTCAAATAATTTACCTGACGCGTTTTCACTGTATTTCAAGATTTTAAACGTTCAATTTCACGCTGTACGCAAAAGTCATTTTTTGTTCATCTGTCAATTTACGAGATTGTGAATTTTATCTACTAATAACGAGCAAACGAGCTACGTTGAGACAAATAACCTAAAATTTGAGAATATAGTCCGTTTATGAACCCAACCCATGAGATAAGAAGTTTTGTGTTTGCTGAGAGCTAGCGCAATTGGTATTGCAGTTAAATAAAATAGAAAGAGGGGCATTCAACCATTTTATTTGTGCAGTTAATTATTACAGTTCATTTTAACCAGCCTTAATTTACTGTCAGGCAAAGGTTGAGCACAGTATAAAAATATAAACCGACAATTGTGTGTACTAGAATCTTTGCCCGTAATTTTAACTTATATTATTTTTAGACCAAAATAAATAAATAATTACAAACAGGCACCAGATAGGGGTTTCTTTGCAAATTTATGTCGCTCAATGTCTGCGCAAAGGTGAATTTTAATTTATTCAGACCGTCCCATTCAAAATAACAAAGCAGTCATCGCAGTATATTTTGCAATTATGTATAAGTTTTTTGAGTAAATCTTATTTATTCATTGCAACTTTAAATGTGTCAGCTTTAGAAACTGATCAACTGTACCCCGCTTGAAGTACTAAATGCCGCCAAGTTGGGAATTTCAAATGATCTAGCTAGTTTATTTTATCTCCTCTGGGATTAAGATAGTTTTTGAATTTATTTTTTAGGCTTTGTTTTTTAATAAACGTAATATATTATATATGAATGTAAAGAAAACTTAACTCACTTTTGAAACACTGACGAAATAGTTATTAACGTCATTAGGCCGATGTATAGCAAATAATGGACGCGGTTAAATTTTGTAATCCGAGGTGATAGCCGAGGTTTATAATCACCCAATTCATTATTTACTTATCGGCCGTGAGTCGTTTAAGATTTTATCGTAATAAAAATGTGTATATTTCAAAAGAAACGTATTAAACATAATTTTTTGCTCTACCAATCTATTTTTACTTGCTTCGGGTTCGTTATCTCTGAGGATAAGGTCAACAACAACAAAATAACAAGCCTGTTATGAATATAACGATCCTAGGACTGTGATAGAACATTATTTTGTATTTAGTTACTATAGAAACAACAATCACAAATTTTATTTAGGCAAACAATGTTTGCCATATTGAACGGTATTTTTAATTTAACACCATCGTTAAGTGTCTTACTGGAATAGTCCTAAAAAAATAGCAAAACTCGGCCCTGCAGGCCTCGCCTTCTATTTTTTTCGGCGTGTTCTAAGGTAATATACTATAAAGATAATGTGATTCTTAGCGGTCGCCGGCCGTTATGATCCTTAACGACCGGTGTCTGTTATGAATAACTTTAAGTGTTTGTTAGTTCAGTTAAAATACAGTAACGGTATAGTATTAGGAAAAAATAATATCTTCCTATTGAATGCCTTAAGTCTTAGACAACTACTAAACGAAATTTTACTTATATCTCTTCTTCTTTCTGTTATACGAAATTTTAGCATTTTCGAGAATAACGCATTTCGTCTCTCAAGATCACTGAAAGTCATAGTCCATAGAATCTACTACATATTTTTTAATTAGTGATTCACCCGAGCAACGCTTCGGTGGGAAAGGGTGCTACATGTCACAATCAAAATCACATACAATCTTATCAATTATAAATACAAACATGTTGACAGATGAACATTGAAATTACACGATTTAATTGTTTTTTTTTAATTTGACGTCGAAATCGGCGCTGAAGAGTTCATTGTGAACGTACCACATCAGCTGTTTCAACTCATCGTAATTTAATATTTTCTGAAACGTCAAGAAAGCGGGCCATGTCAACACTCAGTTTGATCTTGAAAGTGTCACTTTGCAAGTCACTTTTGAGTGACTATTTGCAAGACTAGTCATTTTTACTTTACATTACCTAGGTAACCGGTCACCTTTACCATG